>CAAKHF010016941.1:0-13120 GCA_901007745.1 Hippocampus kuda
CAAGAACCAAGGCAGGCAGCCATCCATCCATTTTCCAATCCGCTTTATCCTCACAACGGTCGTGGGGGGTGCTGGAGCCTTTCCCAGCTGTCTTTGGGCAGTAGGCGGGGGACACCCTGAACCGGTTGCCAGCCAATCGCAGGGCACACACAGATGAACAACCTTCCGCGCTCACACTCACACCTCTGGATAATTTAGATTGTTCAATCAGCATGCCATGCATGTTTTTGGAATGTGGGCGGAAACCGGAGTACCCAGAGAAAACCCACGCAGGCACGTGGAGAACATGCAAACTCCACACAGGAAGGCCGAAGCTGGAATTGAACCCAGTACCTCTGCACTGTGAGATCGATGCGCTAATCACTCGATCACCGGGCCGACCAAGGCAGCCAAAAAAAACAAAACCAAGGCACACGGGAAGGCTCAGCGCAACAGCTTGGTAGCAGGGAAGGTAGCTGCCGAGCTGGCAATGAGTGACTCTTCAGACTGGCCTTTTCTGCTGCAGAGGAGAGTGTGGATGATGAGGTGAAGACTGGCAGTTGTTTAGGTGAGACAGGTACAGCGATTGGGGAGATACCCAGCCCACACTGAATTAAGGGAAAGGCACCCAAAAAAACAACAGGAGGGAGGGGCCACACAGTCAAACACTGAGGACACACAACTAACACAAACATAAATCAATTATGATTCGATGACAGATTTGGTCCATAGCATGTGATGAAAATCGGCAAGAATGTAAATGCAATGTTGTATTTTGATTGATTTGATACAAAGATAATCTGTCTGTTTTCAAGGAGGACTACAGAGATCAGATAATATTGACAGTTGAGAAGATGAAATTATGAGGATTTGGACAAGTTTAAATTTAAAAAAAAGGTATCGAAATTATAAAGTGATAATCAAAAAGAATTGATTAATTGATGTAGCTGTAAAGGAATAAAAATTAGCTTACGAAAATTATTCAGTCAAATTGATTTTAAAACTCTTTCAAACTTATTCTTTTAACGTGTTTCTTACATAGTTTGTAGGTGTACCACTTCACAATGCCACAGACTAATAAGCTGCAGTACTTCTTTTAGTTATACTGTATAAGAAGGAAAATATTGGACAACGTCGGCTGGGATTGACCCCACCACACCTACGACCCTCGTGAGGATAAGCGGATCGGATAATTGATGGATGGATGAAATAGATCTTTCGACATGAAGGATTGCAGCTCGAGAAGCAGAGTTATAAACCTGCTGTTGAAATAGCTCGCGTCTCACAGTATCAAGTGAAGACTGAACATAACTATTATAGATGCCCAGATTTAATATAAAAGCAATCTTTACTATTTGATGAGAAAGATTCTGATGTTAGATGTTGAAATTGTGATTTTTACGGCGATTCTTCTGTCTTCTGCAGACCACACACCTCTGCTCATCAGCCAAGGTTCAGCTTGTCTCCTTGTGCCGGGAGTTTCGCATTCATGTCAACCACTGGCCTTGTCTATATGCAAAAGTCCAGTCTGACCACTACCTCAGGCACGCTCTGGCCCAGCAGAGCAAGTTGCTGGACGAAATTAGACAGACTCTTGACTTGCTGAGCCTGCAAGTGCTGGTTTTAATGGGACGTTATGTGCAAGCTGTTCTGGATGCTATGGGGCAATCTGATTTGGACCACGTACCAAGGGAAGTCATGGCAGACATTTTAGCTTGTGTAGAACTCTATAACACGGCACTGGAGGAGCAGAGAGCACAGCACAACACCACCCATCTGGGGACTCAAGTATTCCAGCAGATTTGTTGTACCCCACTGACAAACAGTCAGAGGCATCAACCTGCTGCTGTCTCAGTTGAAGACCTGCTGAGTATTTTGGCAGCGCATCATGCAAACACGGCAGCCAATTGGCTCCAATTGTGGACCGCTCATCAATGCGTGTGTCAATCCCCCACCAAGCAGGACATTTCTGCCAGGTTGCTGTCCAGCTTCCCCCCAACGTTAATTTGGCAGCAGCAACAGGATAAGTTCTCAAAGTCGCACTCCTCTTTTCATACTTGCCACCTTTACACTCCCAAACTTCACTTGGAAAGTACTAACGATGAACTTCATTCAGATTTAGAAAAGGTGACGTCCTCCCCAATAAAAGATACAAATAGGAATAACTTACCTTTTCAGTGCCAAAAACGTGCCTCCAACACCGGTCCGGTCCGGGCAGATCTAGAAGATGACAGCCCTGCAAGAAACCTTCAACATTTGCAGAAGTCAAGTCAACCCTCCACCTTCCAGCATTTGACAACCAACCCCCTGCAAGACTTTTGCCAACAGGATCAGTCCAAAGTTGAGCTTCTATTTCATGCGCTTGTTTCCTCTTATGACATGCTAGCTCCACTGCGATCACATCCTTTGACACCCACTATACAACTGTTTCCTCACAACATAAAAATTGACATGCTACCACCAAATGGGAAGGCTGATCCAAGCCAAAGCAGCAGCGACTGTGCAATGGAGGGAACGCACCTGGGTGTTGTTGACACAACAGGCACACTTGCAGCCAATCCCAGGTAATTGTTCCATCAGCCGTCTTCAGAGTATTTACTTGTTTTGACATGAGAGAATCAGAATGACTCGTTTAGGGGCTTTTGATTTTGTGTGAGCACAAAACGGTGAAAAAGTTGTGCTTAGTGAAACACACCTCTTAAGAACACAGGCAAGCAGCAAATTTTAATCCGGGATGGCCCTATGTGTCCCTACATTTACTGTATTAATGACGCTGATTTCAACAATGCCTTAACTTTATATGAGATTTTTGAGATACAGTATTAAATTTTATTGTTGTCATCTTTGAGCTCTAAAAGCTTCCGGAATACCAATTTTAACGTGTTCAAATTTATAGCTGACATTTGAGACAAAAATCCACCTGTTATTGAACCTCGCCCTTAATTCATAAATGCAACTAAGTATATCACGATATTACATGTGATATTATTATTGTTGATGTTGTTTCTGTTGTTAGTATGAAAATCTGATGTGCAAGGGAAAACTGTCATTGACTGTTAATTTTAATTTTGCATCGTACATCTAGTGCATGAAGACTCCATGTGTATATATTTCCTTCATATGATTTCTCTGGATACTCCGGTTTCCTCCCACAGTCCCAAAACATGCGTGGCAGGTTCATGGAACACTCTAAATTGTCCCGAGGTGTGAGTGTGAGCGCGGATGCGAAGACGGCTGGGAGAGGCTCCACCACGCCCTGTGACCCTTATGAGGATAAGCAGATCAGAAAATGGATGGATCGATGGACTTTTCTAAATTGTTGCTCAGTGTGGCACCTGTTGGCAGCTGCGTAGTATAACATTGATAAGTGAAAGCTTTGCCCATCAAATCAAGCTTCCGCTGATGTTCTTACTTGCAGTTTGCCGCAGATGCCAAATGGTGACAGACGCGATCATAGAAAAATGACACAATTCGCATCGCTCGTCATCGAGATATATATCGATATATTACCCAGCTCTAGATTAAACTGACCATTCATTTTTTTTCCAAAAGGTGATTAGGATTCAGTTACTGGTTTGGTCTTTAACGTGTCAGAAAATAGGCAAAGGTTTTGATCATTGTTTTCCAATGTAAAAACAGATGTTGGCAAATGCCCTTTTTGTGGATTAACCGTTTCAGGGACAGCGGTTACTACAGTGGACAGCTTATCATGTTATCAGGTTACAGGGTGCATGAAAGAGTGAAACACAAAGACGATCTGTCTGCTATCATGAATGATGACAGATATGAGAAAACATTTACTTTGGAGAAGTTGAAATCTGAGGATTTGGACAATTGCAAGTTAACCAAAGGCTCGAAATGGGTAAATTCTCAAGTTCTGTGCTTGGCCAGCATCAATTGCTACTGTGCACTGAAATGCCTCGGGTGCGAGGACATGCTGAGTTGTCATTAATAATAATAATAATAATACATTTTATTTGAAAGCGCTTTTCATCACACTCAAAGACACTTTACAAGAGCTAAAACACAAGATAAAAATGTGCACTTAAAACAAACATACATAATTTACAAAAGCACATTTAGATGAATAAAAGAAATAAATGGGTAAAAGCGATTAAAAGGTGTTAAAAGCATTGCGGAACAGATGAGTTTTGAGAGAAGATTTGAAAGATTGGAGGTCAGTACAGTTGCGGATGTGTTGTGGTAGAGTGTTCCAGAGGGTGGGGGCGGCGACAGAGAAGGCTCGGTCCCCCCAGGCATTAGGTGACATGGTATGGCTCCTTAGTTTGGCTGGTTCCAAATCAACCCCCTCAATCACTCAGAAGCTCCGAAATTGCATTGGTCAATAGGCAGCATGTTGCAGTGATCTTGTTTTTGGCATTTCAAAAAATATTTCCTGTTGTGGAAACAACCCACCCTGTACATCGCTCCCAAAGATGAGGAATTCCCTGGTGGTAGGTGCAACTCCAGAACCTTTCTGAAGTGCAAGTGAACATCATGTCTGCCAATTAGGAAATGTTTGCTTTCATGTTTGAAATGATTCTTTTCAATCATGACCACAGCATGAATAAATGTAGATCACATAACACATATTCCAATGTTTCACACACACCACATACATTACTCTTGACATCTTGTGTGACAGCACTCTTTTGTTCTGTTTTGTTTTGTTTTTTTTTTTAGCTCGGATTCTAGACAGCAGAGTTTGGAGGTGGCTGTAGAAGATGTCAAAAAAACCGAGGATGAATGTGCTCGTCGGCCTCGTTCCGTTCAATGGTTGGACCTCGGGCAGTCAATGCTGTTTGATGATCTGTTTGGACAGTACCGTGCACTGCTGTGGGCTCGCTGCAGCAAAGCACTGTGGCTGCAGATGCATGTGCCACATGGGGCAAGGAGTACGGGGAGCATCAATCTCCATGACAACCACAGGATCCTCCAAGTCCTTCAGCAAATGAGCCATGCCTCAAACATGGGTGAGAAGACTACTTCTGTGCAGCACACAGCATAGTCCACTGCAAGAAACATCCTAGAAAGTGTCACCTTATGTGATTGTTGACAGACCAGTTCACACTGACACGCTGTTGTGTGTCATTTTTAGTTTTATTGTGCGAGTGTCCATCAAACATAATGCATACCGCTTGGATTTTATCACACCTGATAGCAAGTGCAAGGGTCAAATGGATGCAAACTCAATCAAAGAAGACACTGTTTGTTTTAGAGAGGGATTGATAAATTCTTCATTAATTTATTAACTTTCTATTCTATACTCTTCTGAGGTGTCAAATGCTTCTTGTTGCTTTCAAGCTTAGCTTGTAGCAGACGTGTGCACATTTTCAGCATGACGTCTTTGATCCACTGGTGAAAAGGACACTTTGATTCGCTCCTCTTTCCTCTATAACTGCTTCAGACAACAAAGTGTATGCAGGAAAGTGGTTAAAATTGCACGATTGTCTCAGTCTACTGTGTTGTCTTGTGTTATTTTGTCATTTTATGTTAACTTTTCTTTTGATGGCGGCGCGGGCACCCGCAGCGGCTCCTCTTGTTGTATGTTGTCTTGAGAGGGAAGAAATTTCATCTGTGCTGTATGTGCAAAGTACAGCACAGAAGAAAATAAATACACATTTGACAATAAAGTTTTATTTGATAGTTGATACTCCCATCACATATATTTTGTTAAATATTTATGCCTCACAACCCAAGACAAATTTTACATTCAGAAGCCGATTTCATTGTTGTGTCTAAATACCATTTCTGTTTTTGTGCAGAGATACTTCCAAAGGAGTGCAAAGCCATGCTGGAGGAGTTCAATCTAAATATGTTAGTCAGTGCAGCACATGCTCTTTGGGACAATGGTTAGTGTCTAAAACAATTGCATACAAAACCCCTGATTTTATAAACAATCCAAACTGAAGGAATGCACCATATACTGTTGAACATTTGCATGTTTTATGTCATGTCATTAAATTCGAGCAAAGGTTGCCGCTAAGTACTGTCAACCATTTATTGTCTTTTCTCAGTGGTGTGCAGAGGTTTGGGTACAACTTTGAAAGACAAGTGTCTGGCAGCTGCAAACCAACACAGCAGGGCTTTTGCGCCTTCCTCTAATCCAGATGAGACTGTGATGAGGTCTCTGACTGCAGAGTACTTCCTCCAGCTCACTCGGCCTCTACTGTCCTCGCTCTCTTACTGCAACGCATCAGGTAACCTTGCTGCGGTTCATGCCAGTCTGTCAGCTTGTCACTGTTCTGAAAATGTTCCTTTTGTTGGCTGCTTTCCTGTATTTCATTGAAATTAGTTAATACAATTTATTTGATCTTTGCCTGGGAACACTTGAAATGTTTGAACCAAAGAAGCAACTTCAACAGAACAAACAGATGTACTAGATCCGTTTTTGAATAATACCAACAAACAAAAGGGATTATCATGTTGAATACAATTTAGGTTTTAAAAAAAAGCATCACAATTACGTAATCGCCATTTGCACTTCTGACCATCAAGACATTTGATGTTTTTAGTCTCACCCCGATTTATTCAAGTCAATCCCATCGCAGTTTTTTTGTCCCTCTTTCTATTTCAGGTTCTTTGAGGTTCTTGCCAACACGGCTTGCTTTCCACCGATGGACTGTTAGCTTGACGTTAGCCACGGTGCAAATGTCCACAGTGTGGGTCATGTCAAAGGCATACCAGTTCCTCTCCTCGTGGAGCCTCAACAAGTTCTTACTCATCACGCAAGGAGACCTGGAAGTAAGCTATCAAATGGGAAACGATCACTATGCAAGACATGAATGAAAAGCCCTGTCTGTCAAAAGAGTGAATTTGGGCCGTGGCCACTGATGTTTGATGGGAAGGTCAAGCTATGACTACATTTTTCATCATCCAAAAGTGTTTGATGTGTTGGAACAAAAATTGCACATTGTCATTTTCCAAAAGGCCTTGTTGTAATGAAAGCTACAGTATACAGAGATGAAAGTCCTCCGGATTTTCCCGGAATTCCGGGTTTTTCAAATTTTTATGAAAATCTCTCCGGAGAATTGAGGAAAAATTGCCTCAAATTAATCCGGATATTACTTGACAACATTGAACGAAGACGCGTTTGAGTTCGTTGTTTTGCTTTCACGAGCGTAGCCATGTTGAGACACTAGCACTAGTAACAGTAAAGAGATTTTCGTCTCTTTATAAACACACTTGCTAAACCCCAGTGGAACGAATAAAAGACACCGTGGACAAGACAGTTGTTGTAAAAAATAGATTTGGACAAAAAGGGAAACACACAGATTGGCAGAAAAACGTGTCCGTCCGACTTCGAGTGTCGTCTCGGCTAGCTTAGCTGTTGTCGTGTGTGACGTCGGGTGTGTGACGTCGTTGCGTCGGCGCTGATTGGTTGAAATCAAAAGACGCGCTTGCGTACATGTTCGTGCTGAAGCACGCACAGCAGAGAGCAGCGGACTATCTACTGCTGAGGCTCGCTTAGCTTGAGTGGCGTCGCCACAACAGTAATACCCTCGCCTCACATTCTCATGGCCTCGCTAGATAAGATAAGATAAGATAAGATAAGATAAGATAACCTGTATTAGTCTCGCAATGGAGAAATTGACATTTCACAGCAGCAAAGGAAGAAGTAGAACAACAAAATATAGGAGCTGCTGATCTCGGAGATTTCGAAATTTCGGCAACAACGGAAGCCACAAAGGGTGCACATGTGCACACAAAAGGAAGATTAATCATTGAATGTCGAATATTTGAATAGCGTTTTGTGTAAACTAATTCATGCGTGATCGGCCAGGTGTGTGCGTGCGTGCGTGCGTGTGTCTGTGTGTGTGTGTGCATATATATATATATATATATATATATATATATATATATATATATATATATATATATATATATGTATATATATATTTTTTTTTTCCCAGAATTTTCAGAAAAGTCAACTTTCATCTCTGAGTATAAGATGAGGTGTCAAACTCATTTTCATCGCAAGCCCTATTATAATTATGGCTTCCCTCATGGGGGCAGAAAATGTCACACATGTGTAATCATCACACCTCTTATATACATGATTGCCCCTGCATTTTATTGTCATTACAGTATACTGTATATATTTTTAACAACTTGAGTTTTCTAATCAGAAGTGATAGAAGAAAGACTTGTTTTTCTTGTGTTTCAAAAAAAATGCTGGTAATATCTGCAAAAGGTAAGAAATTAAATGTCACGGGGCTTTATTCAATAACAATGCATCTGCACCAATTTGTTCTTCAATCATACGTATGCACAGTCACACAGATCTGTGACTCATCATAATGTCCACATGTGCGTATGTGCGTACTCTGCCAATGTTGAACCTTCTCAAAGCACACATACCCGCAAAAAAAAATTATGGATCAGCTTTTGAGGAAAAAAAACAACACATCTTTCACCTAAGCTGCACAACATATTGCAACTAGTTTCTATAAAATACAGTAATAACATAACAATTTGAATACGAATAACTTCAAACAGCAATTTGTGAATGAGTCGACCAGGTTCCAAAATAACCGGGAAGCATCACTTTTGCCTCGGTGCCGTTCAAGTGTGTGGACGTGCTGCTTGTGTGTGTGTGTCTGCGGTTCTCACTCAACGAGCGGAAAAGCCATCCAACCGCTTGCATTTCCTGGTCACACATGGTCGCTGGGGTTGCTTAATTGTGACGTAACTCCGATTAGCATGGCTTTGGGAAGTTCTCCATTGTGAGACTAATAAAGGTTTTCTTATCTTATCTTATCTTACTTGGATACTGTTGTTGTTTCTACGCTAATATCATTGTACTGACCACAAAATAGCAAATGCTTTTTTGCTGTGCCACATTCCTTTCTTACTATTTAATTTAACAATTTCTGCCGTGTTTATTCAACCCCGGCACTTTCTGATACGCAGCTTTTGTGTGCAGCTTTCCCTAGCTTCGATGTTCAGCAAGCTTTGCGATGTATATGATCCTTTTGAAAATGGGATGAAGATGAAGAAAGTTTGAAGATTTTGGGATGCTCTCTTGTGACCTTTGCGCATTGGCTGAGATGCCATTAAATGGATGCCCGGAAGAGGGTAGTAGGGCGGAATTTATGCAAATTGGAGCTCAGCGGGCATGCGTCATTTGCAATCAATTCTGTTTCATTGTCACACCAACAGTGGTGCAAAGAAAACGGTCCCGTAGGCACACGTTGTGAATCCTACTGTGATTTTGCATATACTGTACTCAACTTGCATGAATTATTAAATGAGGCCCAATAATATGTCAGTGGTTCACGAGAAGAAGAAGTCAATTCTGTGTTCTCTGCAGGTGCTGAAAAAGTCGTTGGACAATTTGGTGCAACAGACGAAATCGTTGATGATAAACTCCGACAGTAATTGTCTTTCCATTCTTCCTACGCATAATCAACGTGTACTGAAGCAGCAACTCCAAATGGTTGAAGTGGCTTTCTCTGAGCTGCAGGTGACACGCTTCATCCTCTGTTGGAGGTCCCCCCCCCCCTCAGAACGTGGACTGAAAGCCATCCTGAACAAACACAAAATATTTGGAACATCAATAGCTGTAATAAGACAGACGCTATGGCAAAAGATTAACATCGAAAGGGAAATATTTTTTGCAAGACACTAGGTGCATCGACCTTAGCAGAGATACTTTAGATGTGTTCAATTGCTTCCTTTTAAAATCAGTCATCCTCAGTGTGGCGAGAAGTAATCCACGGACTGTAGGTGCTGATGTCTGTTTTGTTTTTGTTTTTTTATGTCAGGGTTTTTCTTCTCTGGTACTAAAAACCTTTTCTAATGACTGCAAAAGGATATCTGCCGATCTCTTTGAGCGGACCATGCCCTCTGGTGGACACTGGAGACTCAACCCCAGGCCAGGTACAGTACTGTACTTTAATCAGAGATGCAAAACCTAGGTCCAGAAAGTAAAATTCACGCCAGAGTTTGGTTTTAGCCACGGGTGCTTCAACTCTGCCTTTCTGGCTAAAGCCAAACTGTGGCAGGGGTTTTTACTTTCTGTACCGGGATTTGACACCTCTGACTTTAATATGACTGCAAATCCGTACAAAAAGCCTCTTGGCAGAGAAACATGTACATACTGTAATGTGTTTTCAAGGATTTGACAGGTTATCCACATTGTATCCTTTCCTCCAATTTAGCCCATACAATGTAGAAAATGAAAAGTAAAATGGCGATGAATTTACAGGGATACACTGGCACTTGTGCTGAAAGTAAAACTGCATCATTTGTTTTGATGACATTTTATGATCTCCTTGACAAGTATTTTGTGGCATCACGTCTCAGACTTAGTTTTTTTGGTTTTGCTTTTTTTTTGTACACTCCCCCCAAAATAGTTGACATTTTCCTCAAGAGCAGCCATGTATATTGAAGCCCAAGTGTGAATATGAGAAAATCTCAAATTAAATATTTTTATGTCACAAGTAAAGTAATTCAACAAAATATATCATGGAAAGATCATTTCTATTTTGCAAAATCTGTTTCCCTGAAGGCTCGGCCCAGTGGTCCAGTGGTTAGCGCGTCGACTTCACAGTACGAAGATCATGGGTTCAATCCCGGCTTTGGCCTTCCTGTGTGGAGTTTGCATGTTCTCCCCGGGCCTGCGTGGTTTTTCTCCGGGTGCTCCGGTTTCCTCCCACGTTCCAAAAACTTGTATAGCAGGCTGATTGAACACTCTAAATTGTTCCTAGGTGTGAATGTGGGCGTGGATGGTTGTTCGTCTTTTTGTGCCCTGTGATTGGCTGGCAACCGGTTCAGGATGTCCCCTGCCTACTGCCCGAAGACGGCTGGGATAGGCTCCAGCACCGCCCGCGACCCTTGTGAGGATAAAGCGGGTCGGAAAATGAATGAATGTTTTTCCAAAAGTGAGATCCTGGCGAGCGAGAAACCCGGAAGTGTGACGTCATTTCAAGGACAACAGTAGCAGGGCTCATGATGGAAAGTGCACAAAGCCAGTCAGAAATTGATTTGTTCCATTTACTGCCCTATTCTTTTCTTTTGGCCACACTGTACCGAGGCATTTCACCGAATAACTCAGAAGTTAACGGGACAACCAATAATGCAGTACAATAGCTTACTGGCGACTCAGCATTCTTTGAATGACGTCACTCGTCGGAGATTTATGTACAAAAGCATTTTCATTATTAAGCGTCTTGCTATGTGTCTAACTATGAACCTGGGTGGGTTGTGTTTAAAAAAAAAACAACAACTAACGAAAATATGCTTGAAATAGTTTTAGCCCTAAGTATTACTCAAAAGATGGTTGGCCAAGTTTACATCACACATGACCTTAAAATAAAAACCTTTACTGTTGTACAGCGTATTTCCCTCCATTTAAAGTTTTCATTTATTGGAAGGGATGCACCGAGTGCAATTGTGTTCCCATTTGATGGAGCTTTCCCGTCTCCTACGGGGTTAACACTCTTTACAATGAAATGTGAAAGAGGATGGGTGTTGTGCGATTGTGTCATGATTCTGAGCAGATGAGGTCTTGGTATCCTTCTCAAGACCACTTCAGTAGCCGTAATTTCCAGTCATTCCATGTGACACTATGACATGATCCAGACTGGCGAGCATATTTAGTTTCCTACAAGTAATCCACGCAACACGAACAAACGCTGGTGATTCCCTGGAGAGCAAACTTTAATTGGGAGAAGGCACCGATTGCAGCATGACAACATCCACAGTTGCGCCAAATAAAGACTGACTAGCTATTGAAATGATCTTGCTCTTGATCACTATCGCGGCATTGTCTTCGGTTATGATGGGTGGCTTGTGAATTTAGGTGATGTTTTCTTTTGGTCAACAGGCTTTCCTACCAGCCCCAGTGAGTATGCATCACGGGCTGCTCAGAATGTGATTGGTCAGGTTTTGGATGGTGTGACATTACTGTCTGACGATGTCCGTATCCAGGCTCTTAGTTTAACCATGACAGCTTTCATGGAGGCATGGATGGAACATATCCTGAAACAACGAATCAAATTCAGGTATATTCCTCCAAAAATCAAGTTACTAACTTTATTATAATGCCGTGTGTAAATGGCTTTCATCTGTCGTGTCTCCTGCCTCCTCGTCAGTGTGCAAGGAGCGCTCCAACTAAAGCAGGACTTTGATTCCGTCAGAGATTTGATCTGCTCTGACCAATATGGCCTGCCAGAGGAACTCCTCCAGCGACTACTCAGCCTTAGGTAACACCTTGCCCTTGTGTGGCTTACCTTTCTTTCACCATCTCGTGCGCCATGCTTTAATTTAAGTTTGCCCGATATTCTCGGTCTTAATTGAAATGCTTAGGTTTGCCCATTGGCGTCATTAGGCCTATTTTAGGGAGGCTTCAGCCTCCCTAAAAATGTCTTTAGCCCCCCTAAATAATTTCATTGCATTATTTAAAAAAAAAAGTTTTATTTTTTCCTTTACTTTTGCGAATATATTGCATCAAATTCAATGTAATGTGGCCATTTTCAATTATATTTCGATAACCTGCCATTATTGTAATGTTAAATCTCCCAGGTTTCCTTAACGCAGCAGGTGTTGCGTTCGCATTTGATGTGGCGACGGAGACAGTTGTTTGGGGGAGTGAAACCCCCCTCTTTCAGAACGGTTTGCCCCAGCAGCACGGGGGAAGTGCGTGCGCTTTTTTGTGCGGCCGGCAGTTTTGAATACAGCGGCACATAACGAACACTCTGGTGTCCGGTGTCTCGTTATTCTGCAACAAGCATACAGAAACAACAGTCTGTCACCATCGCCACATCAAATGATAACGCAACAACTGACAGTTCATTGCCGAAAGTCAGGTTGAGTCGACAGGATGGATATTCGACAGTTTTTTAGAAAGGTAAATAAAGTATTCAATTCATCCATGCTGGTAAAACTAGTGAATGTAGTCCGCTAAAATATCTCCAGTAACAGCAGAAACTGCACTGAAACAAGTGTTCCCTTTTGGATAAATTAAGGTGGTGCTTAATAAAAAATTAAGCACCATATTATTATTAAATACATAAATAATCATTACACCAACTCTTTGAGGCAACACCTATTGAGATTTTGGCCTATATAAAATAAATAAATAAATAAATATAAAATAAATACATTTATTTATTTGATCGGAATCAGGCCAAAGACG
>CAAKHF010016943.1:0-11687 GCA_901007745.1 Hippocampus kuda
GAACAACCATCCGCGCTCACACTCACACCTAGGCACAATTTGGAGTGTTCAATCAGCCTGCCATGCATGTTCTTGGAATGTGGGAGAAAACCGGAATACCCGGAGAAAACCCTCGCAGGCACGGGGAGAACATAAAACTCCATACAGGAAGGCTGAAGCCGGAATCGAAACTGGTAACTCTGCACTGTGAGGTCGACACGCTAACCACTTGCCCGCTGGGCCGCCAGCTTTATCATACTTTTCAGGGATTTCGAATCTTGTTTCATTTTGTATCTAAATGACCATTTTATACTGATAAGGATAGATGGACAGAAAATGAATACAAAGCGCGAACGACAGAACAATGAGGCAAGGTCATGAACATCTCGAAAAATCAAACACTTGCTGCGACAGTCGTGAGCAAGGCTGACTAATTCGACATTCACATGTCGGCGTGTCAGTCCTTTTAAAGGCAGATGATGGTAACGCTGATCAGGGAATCACCCTTCACAAGAGGGTACCCAGGTCGCGGATAGAGGACGGACCGGCACAATAGGGTAAAGTGCTCATCTCTGGGAAATGCCCTTCACTCCAGATGGAGATGAAACAAAACAAACACACACAGAACATGACAGTGAGAAGAGTTTTTCATTTTTATTTAAGAGAACTGCTTCATTGTGCAATTAAAACAACCCATCTGTATTGTTTCACAGATGTGTTTTTAAATAATGTTTCAATGTTTTACAATAAGAAGGTGTATGCTGTTGTTTATGAAAAAATAAAATAAAATTAAACCGGGATCGGCAGGTCAGGCATTTTAAAGATCAGAGCTCGTGATAGGCCTGAAAATTGTGAGCGGTGAACACCTAATTTGATATTTTGCTTTTTAGTTTGACCGGTAAATGTTGGCACAATACATATTTTACGGTGCATTGTAATTTATAGCTATGATGTTTCAAAATAAAAATCCACCAGTTGCTGCAGCTCACCCTTAAATCATAAATATTTTCAAATTTATTACAATATTACATATTATTATTATTAATTATTATTATTATGAAAACCGGATGTGCTGGGGGGAAAACGGGGGCATGATCAGATCACAATCACCACCCCTCAAAAGAACTCCTAGAAGAATGTGTTGATCAGTATAATTTTCCAAAAGGTTTTTGTTGTGGTCCCCCAACCACTGTTTGCCTTTGTAACGCGTTCGTTGTTTTATTTTGGTAGTTTTATAAACAGTTCAACATGTTCCTTTTGCTCTTTAATTTTGAAAAACCCGCAGCGGAAATAATGTGATCTCATCTTTGAGTGGCTTTGACAAGTCAGTGCTGTGGTTCTCAGCTTCTCTGCGGCGAAGCGACTGTCATCATGCAGGTGGAATGTGCTCAGATTGGCAGCTGGTAGCGGGCTTCCAGCCGGGAGAACTCTTGCCGAGCCAGGGGCCACACGCTGAGGATCTCGTTCCGTTCTATGTAGTTGCGATGAGCGGTCCGATGCTGACAGTTTGTTTTTCCATACTGGCGCAGTCCGCCTCAGCCGGACTCGCATGTGATGCCACAGAGTAGCCTACTGCGGGAAGTCACTCTCCTGACAATTTCGGAGCAAACAACAGGAGGAAATCTGTCTCCAGCAATTCTTTTTAACCAGCGTTCCATGACCATGATGGATGAAGGAACTTCTTGTGAGAACACTCCAGACCTGAAAGATATAGAGGCGAAAATCGGCCGGAAGACCCCCGAGGGTTTGCTCAGGTGGATGCGGGAAGAGGCATCCTCGCTCAGGGGAGACGACAAACTGGCCCTCGCCGCGCAGGAAACAACGAAGGAGACTGGGAAGAAGAGCCTGGATGAAAAGATCACAAAACTGAGGACCGAGATGGTAAGTGTGCGCGTGCGTGAGTGTCAGGTGCGTGCGCGTGTGTTGCAGCACGGAACACGCGCTTCGTCAAATTGAACTTGATTCAAATGTGTTCGTTGCGTGCCGTCGGCAAGTGCAGTCGTCAAGTATCCGTCAATGCAGTTCTGTCTTGACAAGTAAATAGTGAGTGTGAGCAGGAATGATAAACGGTGAAGTGTTTTGGGTCCCTCGCGTGTCGTACTGAAATATATGTGTGGTGACTCCGTTAAACACAGTCCAAAGTATCCTTAAGGAGCAAGATTAAGTGTAGCGATGATGATCTAGGTCAGTGGTGTCAAAAGTTCGGCCCGCGGGCCGGAACCTTCCCCCAGGAGGTTCAATCAGGCCCGCAGGATCATTTAAAAGTGAAAAAAGGCATAGACATGGAATGCATATTTTTAATAAGGTGCAATTCATGGAGTATCCGCTAGGGGACATTGTTTTGATCAAAGAAGAAGACAACAGCAATCTCAGCCTGTCACTGAGACAGACCCAACACAGCAGACGCGATCAAGGACATGTGAATACTTTATTCTTTACACATTTAATAGCAATCTCCTTAGTTTCGAAGGTGTAGGCAGGGATTAAATTTAGATTTTATATGCACATGTGCAAATGGTTTAAAAATTCCTTTCTTTATAATAATACAAATCTCGTTTCATCTTAAAATGCATTACTATATTTTTCAAGACCATATTACTTGTTAAAATGTTGTGCCTTAGTACAATCAGTGGGATCAGTTGCAATACATATATGTGATTGATAAAAGTAAATTACACATTTGTCTCAGGAAATCTAAGGTGCTTCATGAAATGCTTTGTAAAGAATATGTTCATTAAATTTCAACATATTCCAAATATTCTTGTGCTTCTTTAGACCAAAACAAAGGAAAGACATGTTACTTTGGTGATTAATAGCAAAATATGGAAAAATGTAATGGTCCGGCCCACTTGACATCTACCGAGGCCATATGTGGCCCACAATGTGAAATGGGTTTGACAACCCTGATCTAGGTTAAAAATGGAACATTTATGACTCTTGGTGTAATACTGGCATGATGGTTTAATTTTGGTTTTACTTTTATGCGCAACATATTTTTAATTGAATCATCGAATAGTAAATACAATGTTTTATTCTCTATAATTAGACACAGTGTTAATGTTCCAACTGTGCATAAAGTCACAGAGGCTTGCACGAATATGAAATACACTTTTCAGAAATAAAACCTGTACCTTGTTTCTGATGGCCTCTTGGGCCTACTACACCATTTTTATACTGCATTGTTTTTCGGAACCATAAGGGGTAAAAATACATGTAAACATACATATAAACATATAAATACAGAAACCTTTTCGACCTACCGTACTTAGATATGTTCCTGCTTGTATTGAGTGTGTGGGGGTATGTGTCTGTGGATGGTATGAGAAATAATGACTTCCCGGCCTGGTGCGTTGTGTTACAAAGGCAGACATCACAAGCTCTGAGTTGCGAGGTTACAGGCGTGCGCACGCACTGGAAAAGTTCAGGCTCAAAAGATGTTTTGATTATTTTGATTGTAGCTTGCTGTCGTTTAGAAACGTGCTGCATCATTCTGAAATGGTTTCTAATATTTTGGTAAGATAAGCTACCTCGCAATAGATTAGATGAGACAGTAAGTGCTCAGTGGAAGCGTCATTTATTTCAGACAATGTACCCATCGTAATATTCATGCCAGTAACACCCCTTGAGTCTAGTTGACTGAAGTGCTACTTTAGATTGGCACAATGACAAATGACTCTTCGAGCGCCACCAAAACAACCGGATGGATTGACAAACATGTTTGGGCTTGAATGATTTTTGAATGCAGCAAAGAGACACTTTCTATTTGCAATCGTGTGAAAATTGCACACACTTGAACATGCCACCATGCGTTTCATTTTTCTGTGGGAGTACTACACTATTGAAAGAGTGTAGCAGTAGACGTATGAACATTGCACTTCATCAGCACCCAGCAGCCCCCCCCCCAAAAAAAAACTTTTTTCCTCCATTTTCCTGGGGACCACCAGTGAGACTTTTCTTCCAAATGACTGGGCTCTGTCTCTCTCATTCTCTTTTGTTCTCTTTTTTTTTTTTTTAACAAATGTTGAAAAAGCTTGAAGCATACTTTTTTCTTCTATGTATCTAAAATAGATGCCTGCAAAGTGACAAGTGAACTCTCCTGTGCTAACATAAATGCAGTAATTATGTTGTGAGTATGTGTGATTTTCTCACTTTTCTGAGACATTGAACCTTCTCCATCCCTACTTGGAGAGTAACCCTAAAGAATAATAAACACATGTGTTCTGTGATGTCTTACGAACCATACAGAAGTATAATACAGGCTGCAATTGTCTGTTGTAAAATCACACGAGCCTTTGGGGTCTTTTTTTATGTAAATCCTGTGCAGTGTGTAGCATAACTGTGTACAGACTCTAGGTTGGTAAGTTTGAAGATGAGAGAGAGAGAGAGAGAGAGAGAGAGAGAGAGAGAGTGAGGGCTGCGCCACTGTGGGAGTGGTCACAGCCTAACAGTGGCCAATCAAAGCAGTTCTTTTTATTCTCTTTAAATGCATCTTACTATTCGCACTAGAGTCTTGATATGGCAGAAACGCATTTGCTCCATGAAGTGGGCACTTGGAAACCACGCCCCACCCGCCCGATTGTTCGTGTGCTTCCCCCTTGGCTATTCCACCCAGTGGAATCATTTAAAAAACATCTCATGCAATAATTAAGAGGGTTTGATTCCCACTGTTCACAAATGTATGAATGAAATATGTCATGCTCCACCAACTGTGTACCCTGTACCAGTGTTCAACGTGGTCTGAGGAGGCGCAAGATTTAGACTTTCTGCCACCAAATTCTCACTCCGCCAGCTACCTCCAAGACCCTCCTTTTGCTCACCCAGCTTGGCGGAGTCTTGGTCTGCAAAATTCCTGCTCACAGCAAAATCGGTCACTTGCCTGCTTTTGTGCCATGGTGCACATTCTTGCCCTTTTAGCGTAAAAGGAGTTTACCTTTTCACTCCTGGAGGAAGCTGTGCAGGAGTCACACTCCAAGGTGAAATGCCTGCAGGGGGCATGTGTTTAATTTTTCTTTCCTCTTACTTGCTCTCACCTCCTTTGAGCCACATCTTGGGCGAATGTCAGTTGATGTCCAATTTCTGTCCAAAAACAAGAGCAATGAATTAGCCTGCTATCTGTCACACTGCGGATATTGGCAAACAGCTCCCTCAAAGGGTGCCAAAGACATACTGTCGTTGCATAAATGAGGCCAAATTGTCAATCATCTGTCACATATTTTGTTTTACAGTTTACAGCGTTGATGTAAAGAATTTGGATCATTCTTAAGAAGAGACAGTTCTGATTCACCAATCAAGACTCACACATGACTGCATTTGGTTTTGACATCAAAATCTGCTGTGGTTTGCAGTATGTTGTGTGTCAAGGTGATTTTATACAGATGGATGACGCACGGGACGTTGAAAAAGATCGTAGTCAACCCTCTTTTTGTTCCATGGTGAGTGCAAGGATGCCAACCGTCTTCACCCGGCAAGGTGAAACGACACCAGGGGACATGAGAGCGGTTGTGCAGAATGAGATGGGGGCGGGTGGTCCGTTGCTGCTGTATTTTTGAAAGCCTATCGCTGCGTCGCTGCTCTTTCAACTGGCAGTGATTCAGCAGTTAAGCAGGCGACTGTGTGACTTGGGAGGCGAGCGGAAGCATTTACGTCATGGCAGGCGTTTGCATTTGTAAGATCATCGTGTCAGTTTACCAAAAGAGTATATCCACGTACCCCAGGGTGTAAAAGCGAGTCACTTACAAGCTAGATTTGTCATTTATAATTCAAACATGTATGAGTATCACATGCTGTCTCCAGTTTCCTTCCTTCAGCAAAACTTTACAGCATCTCTCAGCTCCCAGACTTGATTTTCCAGCCACAATTCGACTGTTTGGATTCATTCGTGCTGCTCACAGTTTGCCTTTGTGCCAGTTGGCCGACATGAAGCTCGCTGATAAAATAGCCACAGTGTTCTTTTTTTTTTTTTAAGCAGAGGACAACCGTTCATCATGCGATGTTGATGCAGAAAAAAAAGAAATCATCTTTCAACCGTAGAGCCTAATAAAATCAACCGGGCTTATCCCTTCTCTGAAAATCCCCGAGGAGATAAACCACCAAAGTTCCAAACTCCATTCAAGCCACAATTTCTTTTACCATGTGTTTAACTGAAAAACAGTCACAGAAAGGCTCCAAAGAAAACTACACCCGAGCAAATGTCAAACAAAATATCCGTCAGTAAAAAAATTTGAAAGAGGCTTTTTGGCAGGACAAACTTTCTTTCTGATGTGTTTGCAAGTTGCTGGATGGTCTTTCCTGGTTCCTTCTCTCGAAGGAGTAGCCACAAGCTTGCCTCTAATTTAATTCCAATAAAATATATCGATTATCGGTGGTAGTTTTGTTCGGCCTTTTTGCTGAGCAGGAAAGCATCTTTGGCATCGAATCCAGGCCGCGCCAACCATCCCCGTTCTCATCATCGTTTGATGCTGTTTGACCATTTCCAAAGAAGGGTCCTATTCATAATGAGGAAGTTTCACTACATAAAGAATCATCATCGTGCTAGATAATCAAAATAATGGGAGTGATAAACCATTGTGAAGTACAAGGGAAATACACGATCCTATTGGCATACATCTTAACAGTTATGATGCATTTGACATGATGGAAAGCAAATACTGTATAACATTGAAGTAGGTCGTATAAGACATGGCTTGACTGAAGTCATTTCATTTAGATCTTCCACTTTACTCTCTTTTTTTCCAAAAATAAAATGGACATTGTTGGATTGAATAGGCAATGCAAGGAAGCTTTATTTTATTTCATATGAAAGGCACCATAACTCAATATGCTTTACATGATGAAAAGTTCAACATTTAAAAGCAATGCAATCATGCAATAATGCAAAATCTGTACAGTATTGTGTACGTGCTACATCTCATCTGGATTTGGTCGCACGGGTAGGATATTTACAAGGTCCTTGGACTTCAAAGTGATGGTAACTTTGTTTTGAAATTTGTCGATTCCGTTTTAGCATGGCGCTCAAATAAACTCACTCACTCAAAATGCAAGCGTTTCCGGAAGAATTTTAATGCTAGTCCCGATTTCAAAATTAATTTTTACCCGGTAATTTTTGGCAGGTTGTTCGTTTAGAAGCTAGACTATAATGTGAGTAGGCATAATAATTGTTTTGCGGATTTGGAAAAATATACAGGACATAGTATTTAAATAATATTAAAATTTTAAGTGAGTTGATTTTGTCAAAAGACAAAACAAAATGAATTCATGCATGCAATGTTAGTTTGCTGTTCAGCAGTTTTGTACCATCTAGAAATGATACATTTTATGCGAGAGCCCTTTGGACTGGAAAAAGAAAAAGCACAGTATACACATGAATTGAAAAATGTATGATGGAAAAGGAAATATATGAAGAGCACCTATTTTGCACGTATGCACGTATTTTGTCCATATTTATTCATTTTTGTCATTTGGTTAGAAAGTGCGTGGGCTTATGTGGACCCCCCAGTAGCACTGATGAAAAATTGCGGCCCCCTCCAGCAATTGAATTACCCATCCCTGAACTCAACAGGACATTATTTTTTTTTATATCTAGTGAAGACATGCCGGTTCAAGAAAAAAAGACGTGACACGCTGATGTTGGACTGCTTTGAAGTCGTAAATTCCAAAGAAAACGCAAACCACTCGGATTTTGTAAATCCTTCCGATGCTTGCTGGAATGAGTCAATATCCTAACATCTTGTGTGACATTATGCCTGATCGTGATTCGAACCCAAATGGATGACTTGAATTGAGAAGCTACTGTATACCCTATTTCACAGCAAAGAAACAAAACAATGATTTGGCTCCCCACCCTCAGCTGCAAAACCGAGAAGCGAAGAACACAAGGCTTTGTTAGTTTTATGCTACCTCAGTGCTGACGAGCCCCTGGAGAACCTTTACGGCCACTCTCATTAAGCCTTGACTGTCTGCCAGCCTCAAACCTCAAGCCCACCTATCAAATCACCAGTGTGTTGATCACCACGCACTCACGTAGACATGCTGTGGTGCTACTGCAGGGGTTAAGCACACATAGACATTACGTGTCTTATATATTTAGCCTTAGACTAGACGTAGTAACAGTATGTTGTGTGCTGTGTTCACTGTCAAGAGTAACTTCAACATCAGATGGTTGACTAAATGTTGTTCCTCTACCCTCAAGTACTGTACATAAGCATACAATGGGGGTACATCTAAATTAAATCTGTTTTGAGGCACTGTCGAGATTGTAAGTGAGATAGTTGTTCATCTCTCTTTGCCTTTTCATCTCCTAAATCACAGCGTCACAGTACACGAACAATGCAGGCTTTCTAAAGAGGAGGAATTCTCATATTGAGGCTAAATATACTCGCACTGCCTCAAACATTTTGAGCTTTTATGGAGAATAATTGGGTTGTAATAATCCCTTTCAGATGATGAATGGGAGATATGAGAGTAGCTCTTGGGAAGAAGAGTCATTTTAAACGTATGCCGATGGAAGGTGCCAGACAAACATTATGTCAACTGTGAAGTACTATTAGAAAATCACAAACGAAATGTTTTTATGTCACAAGTACAGTCATTCTAAAAAATACATCAAATATAGCATGAAAATATTATTTGTATTTCATAAATTTGACAATGTAATCGTTTTCCCGAAGTGAGATCCTGACAAGCGACAAACCCGGAAGTGTGACGTCACATCAAGACAACAATAGTTGGGCTCACTGTGGAAACTGTCCAAAGCTAGATGCATCCTCTTAATCTAAATGACAGAATCTCCATTAGTTTTCTGGAAATTAATCTATTGGGCTCACTGTGCCTTTGTGTCCTGTTTTAAGCACGTAGGTTCAGAAAAGCCCTTATCCTCATGTTGTTCAAGTTCAAGTCAACTTTATTGTCAAATGTGCTACATGGGCAACATACAGCACAGATGAAATTTCTTTCTTCTCAACCACAGGAGAGAGAGGAGCCGCTGCGGGTGCACGCGCCACCTTCGAAAGAACAGTTAACATAAAATGGCAAAATAATACAACGCAACACTTAAGATCAAAGACATCATGCTGAACATGTGCACACGTCTGCTACAAGCAAACAAGAAGCTGTGGCGTCCATTGACGAAAAAGAGATTGGCTCACTGGCTCACATCTCCTGTCAAAGAAAAGAGCAATTTACGTAACTGATCAAGGTCTTCCCGTATGTTTTCACAGGCACACTTGCGCTCCGTGGACATTAAGATCCTACAGCAGCTACTGGCGGTCCACGAAGGCATCGAGGCAGTCAAGTGGTTGCTGGAGGAGCGCAGCACGCTAACAAGCCGATGCAGCAGCCTGACCAGCAGCCAGTACAGCCTGGGCGAAGGCCCCGACACCTCCTGGAGAGGTTCCTGGAGCAGCCTTCATGACCCCAACGACAAGCTGGACAACATTTCCATCGGTAGTTACCTGGACACCCTGGCAGACGATCTGGATGAATACTGCCCCTCTAGCTCAGAGTCAGCAATCTGCTCTTCCACGCCACAGGTCTCTGAGGCCACCGCTGGGGGCCGGACAGCAGAAGTTTCCACGGTTTCGGGTACTGCGACTGGGGAGAAGCCTAGGGCTCATGCAGGGACTGGAAATGGAGTTGGAACAGGAATTCGGTCGAATGAGAATGGAAGTGGAAAAGGGCCCGTTGTTCTCAGCGATGTCAATGGGAACGGGATCGTCGGAAGTGAAATTGGAAAGCCACTGCTTCCGAGCAACATTCCTGAAGTTCGGCCCAATGCCGAGCAAGATGCTTCAGTTCGCACTAAGGATTCAGAAACAGGCCTGGTTTCTTTGAGGAATACCCAGCGCCAGACCATCAAACCTAACGGGAACCTAGAGAAGATGACAACACCAACAGGCAGCCACACTCGTGTGGGCCTCAGTGAAAAACTGGGCATGAAACAGAGCCCTAAACGGAAAGCTTACAAAAATGCAAATGTTGACTTGGACACTTGCAAACTAAATGGCAAAATGCATCTGGAGTATGATGCTCACTGGCGGTGGGTGCAGTCACAAGAAGATGTGACGTTTTTGTGATGCTACTGACCAGCCAATCATTGCTTCGGATAATTTCAACAAATGGCCATTGGGTTGCTCCCGCTGCAATAAGATGTTGACGGCAAAGGAAAAAAAAAAAAAAAAAAAAGCAACTCATTTTTCTATTTGCACAAATAACATTTTGGTGGTGTCAATGCTTGGATGAATGCACACGAAGGGATTTTGATCATTTTCAATCAGTGTTAAGTAACAATACTACCAATCTAAAATCCTTTGCAAAATTGTTTTCTCAGGCTCCTTCTCATCATTCTCCCTTTGAGCTTATATTTCTGTTCCAAGCCCAGTGAGATGATCTCTGAAATATCATTTATAGATATTAATGTCATGTTATGTGGACTGTTGGTCACGAAATACAGTCCTTATTAATACAACTTCATATTTAGTGGCACGACAAAAAAAATTGGCTATAAATGATCTATCTGTAGCTATAGTCTTTTAATACCACTGTGATTGTCGCTATCTAAACCACGTCGATATAGTAGAAGACCAAAGTTTTTCCCTGTTTGACTCCATTTGGGTCAGCCAATTATTCAAGTCTGTGTCCTCGTATGTGTACCGTGTAACTGAAATATATCAGTTATATGCTACTTGCTGACGTATTAACACATGCAACACATGTATTACACTGAGTGTTATGATCTGTGAGCATGTTAGTGAACCTGAGCTAAAGTCAGAGGGTGGCCCCCCCACCCCCCATTCTGTGTACTATGCACATGATGTCACTACTGTATGTGGAACTAAAACCCTCGGCGCTTAACCTATCATCTGCCATATGTTGATGTCACAGTACAGATCCACTGTACGCTTCATGGCTAGTTGTCGGTGCGTTTTGAATATGCCTTCTTGTTGAGACCCAAATGTGGACCTAATGACGTCTTTATGATGAGCAGATTTGTGCCTGATTGGTGAAAACCTTAAATATATGTTCTATGCCTGGCCTGTTCTTTCCCTCTTGCGATGGACTGTTGTTGCGAAATCGGGTTATCAATGTATTTTTGCCTGCTCCTGCCTTCTGCTTGTGTGTATAAATGGCTCGACCATCAGTCTGTGTGTGCTCTCATCTGAACAGTGTGTGTGTCTGTGTGTGTGTGTGTGTGTGTGAGAGAGAGAGAGAGAGAGGGAGAGAGAGAGAGAGAGAGAGAGATTGGGCCTCTTCCCAGTTTTGGAATACAGTATCTCTTTAAACATGTTTGTTTGGTTGGTTGTGTTTTTTTTAACTCATTTTTGTGGGCTTACATTTTTTCACATATCACTCAACCAAGATGAGCATGTTGACTGGAGAGGGGAGAATGCATGATTTTCAAAATAAAACTTCTTTCATCCATCCATCCATTTTCTGAACCGCTTTATCCCCACAAGGGTCGCGGAACTTCTTGCACACTAATTGAGAAATAATTTCTCCGTTCTGAACCATCAGCACTCATCCACCGACAGTGCCCGCCACCTTGTCAGGTGCCATATTGCGCTGAGCCACCGGGGTGGCCACCGAGTTAATCAAGCCCTGTCTACTGCTCTGCTCAAATATAGGGAAGATGAAGGTGACATGTCTACATTTTAAATGTCTTTTCATTTTCAGAATAAAATATCTACTTATACATATTAAATTATTTTCGTGTT
>CAAKHF010016945.1:0-14005 GCA_901007745.1 Hippocampus kuda
GGCGGCCCGGTACTCCAGTGGTTAGCGCGTCGACATCACAGTGCAGAGGTACCGGGTTCAATTCCAGCTCCGGCCTCCCTTTGTGGAGTTTGCATGTTCTCCCCGGGCCTGTGTAGGTTTTCTCCGGGTATTCCGGTTTCCTCCCACATTCCAAAAACATGCATGGTAGGCTGATTGAACACTCTAAATTGTCCCTAGGTGTGAGTGTGAGCGTGGATGGTTGTTCGTCTCTGTGTGCCCTGCGATTGGCTGGCAACCGGTTCAGGGTGTCCCCCGCCTACTGCCCGAAGACAGCTGGGATAGGCTCCAGCACCCGCCGCGACCCTTGTGACGATAAGTAGATCGGAAAATGGATGGATGGATGTGTATAAAGAGTCAAAACATTTTCTGAACTCTTGAGAAAGCTCTGCACATTTCTCTCAGGACCCTACCGAAAATAAATGTTCCTCAAAATTACAAAGTGCACACACACACACAGAGTTACAAATTTTGCCAGGGTACGTCCACTCAAGAGCACAACTGCACGTGTGGACCTATGAGTCTGTTTATAAATGTGCTTTGGTGGTGTGTCTTTTTGGCATGTTTGTGTTGTTGGTGATCCTGGAGGTAGACTTCCACACTGTGTGTGTGTGTGTGTGTGTGTGTGTGTGTGTGTGTGTGTGTGTGTGTGTGTGTGTGTGTGTGTGTGTGTGTGTGTGTGTGTGTGTGCGTGCATGTGTTTTCATAAAAGAATGCAGTCACATATCAGCTTGGTGTATGATCTGCATGTAACGCAGTGCTCTGATACGACAACTGCGACCAATCTGAAGATGTGCGCGCGTGTCTATGTTTGGCAATATTTATCAAAGCGACACTGTGTCACCCCTCCCAGTCATTTTAATGGATGTTTTTATTCCCTCCTGTAGCCTTCATGAGGCAAATGCAGCGGCGTCAGACCACAAAGCAATGGAGACAGGGAAAAGCAAAGATTACACTGCAAAAAAAGAGGCGCTGCATGCGCACCACTTCTCTTTCTGATGGCCAAATGCAATTCTGTTAAACGGGGATGCAATGGGACATGACTAAATTTGGACAACGATTCAATTGAAGATTTTGCCAGAGTAGCAGAACTGTAATGTAACTTCCAGTCAAGCCTCACAAAAGTTCACGGGACCGGATAAGCTCGACAAGAATATTTCTCCTCATTCTGTTATTAGAGACTGGTTAGGATCCGTTTGGATCAGAAAATACGATCTGTTGGACGCGACGAAATCTGAGATGATGAGCAGGAATCTTTTCAGTGCCGCTTTGCCCAATTTTAGTTTGCTGTCTCATTGCATTGACTGCACATTTAGTGCAACCTCTGAGCTCACTGTGAGGCACCTCAGCAGTCTGGGGAGGGGAAATCATTGACAAAGTGGCATTTTTTTTATTTGATATTTTTTACAATTATAATATTTATAGTGTAACAAACAACTGTTTTTCTATGGTCTGCCAACGGGCCAGAGACATCTAGAGAAGAAGTTCTATCGCTGATAATGTGGATTGCTGTTGACCTTTTATGAAGCGTTTCAGGCTTTAATCGATCAGGTTCCACAGAAGGCACATTGAACTTGTTTGATATGTGTCTCGTGTCTGCACTCCAGGCCATAGAGCATGCGAAAACAGAAACACTCTTATAATGCTGCTGTTGCTCACTTGAAATGTCTCTTTTTTTGTTTCTTGGTGTACCATCCACTTAAAAAAAAAAAACAACAACACTTGAAGGTTTGCACTGTTCTTGTGCCATAACAGTATCCTGCACAGTTTCCAACTGCATGATCATCATGTACCCGGACGTATCGTTTTATTGTTATTACGGGAAGAGAAGTGAGTCATCTAAAAAGGAGGAAAAGAAAATGATTCCATTTATAATTGGCATCGTTCCATGTGCAAAAGATCACACAGTGGCATATGAACTGAGCGATGTGAATTTTGAGTGCAATGTGGTGGTGAACTTTCAGATTGCAGGAAGATGATTCCCCATCACTGCCGCGCTCCCTCCCAATATCATCAGATCACGTTTTATGTTCAACTTGTTTTGCCTGCACCAGCAACTATCACCTCATCTCCTGTTTTCTTCCACACTCAGTTACTCATTGTACCTTGAAGGGTACAATGGCTTGAAACGTGAATCTGCCTGTAACTTTTTGTTCCTATAAAGGGCACCTGAGAGTCCAATTAGCCATATCCAGTCTGGGGTGTGGTCATTTTGGTTGCACCTTGAGGGACAGAAATGGACATTCCCTTTTTCTGACCCCGTACAGCTTCCATCTGGCACACTTTAGGGGTTTCCCCTTTCTGTAGCAAAGTAGCAACAAGGCCGAGAGAGATCTGAAAGGCTTCCTCATAAGCTTAAAAAAAAAAAAAAAGGATATGAGAATGTATCTGTTGTGATGGTCCTGGTGTCATTTTGAACATTGAACCAGTCATCCTGAGCATGTTCCTGAGCATCGTCATGCTTATCCAATACATTATTTTAGTCTGAACTTTTGGTGCAATCGAGAACAACACAACGAATACAGAAGATTGTATTATGTCCGACACCCCAACACTGAACCACAATTGGTTGGTTCCACTTTGCACACTGTGATGACAGCAACTGAGCTGTGACGACATTTCTCATTTGGTTCCTGTGGGATGACTTCTTTGCATCGAATTGCACTGAGTTTTTTATTTTCCTTTTCCGCATGGATGGAAAGTTAACCGTTTGTCTTCTGAGCATTGTTGACTTTGTTCAGACCAAGAAGCACATGAAACATTTTTGTACATAAATAATCTTCTGTTGTGGTCGAATGTTCACAAATGTCCCAACCTCGAAACATACACTGACTTTACGATTTAGGAAAGATCAAGTTTCACTGTTATGCTTCGGATTTTGTCTTTGGTTTTCAAAATCTTTACTTACCCCGATTTCATTTTCTGCGCTAGCTGACATCCATCGTCTTCTGGCTGAAGGCACTGTCATTGTGATCTAACGTTTCTTCCAACAAGCTAAAGCAGTGACACTTTAAGCGAACATTCCTTCACTTGCCGTGAAAGTCTTCTGAAAATGGAACAGCTGAGGTGCGACTCAAGGAAAATGATCCGACACTGCCACTGGTTGGCCGCCCGTGAACCATTAAGAGCGACTCCTCTGGATAATTGGCGTCTTTTATTTGTGTGGTGTTATATAAAGTGCGGTCCAAGGCTTGCTTCCATTCACTTTCAACTCCTTGTTGTCAAACTGCAAAAATGTGGTGATTCTGGTCATTGTCACTACTCAACCCGACATTGGTGCTGATACATCTGCCCAAGTTTGCATTTTGAGCTGAGTTGAAAGTGGATAGTCCTTGTGACTTGTATACGTTTGTTTGTCTCGATGTAAATGTACAACGATTATAACAATGTTTATATTTATATCATTTCTGTTGTATGTTATCAAACAGTAAAACAATGATTGTGACCTTTGGTGTCTTGTTTGGTGTGTTAGATCATTTTGAGGCAAGGAAGAAAATGACAAACACAATTGTGCTGATGTGGTTTCTTTGCTAGGCTAAAGATCAACAGTCAGAACAATTCGGAGAACGTAACAAACACCAATGTACGTTTCTGGCCTGGTATGTTCTATTGTTTTGCTTGTTATTTCATGTGACTTGAAAGTCACAAGCCTGTTGCTACATAAGCAAAATGGTGTGCTGCCAACAGCTCAAAACAACTTCAAGGTAAGTCAACTGTAGTCATGAAATGATGAAACCTTTTTGCTGTAGATTAATTTATAAACCAAAATTGCCATGCATTTAGGGAATTAATGTTATTCCAATCATGTCCGCCTCACAGTGCAGAGGTTTGATTCCGGCTCCAGCCTTCTTGGTGTGGAGTTTGCATGTTCTCCCCATGCCTGCGTGGTTTTTCTCCGGGTACTCCGGTTTACTCCCACATTCCAAAAACATGCATGGCAGGTTGATGGAACACTCTAAATTGTCCCTAGGTGTGAGTGTGAGCGCGGATGGTTATTCATCTCTGAGTGCCCTGCAATTGGCTGGCAAACGGTTCAGGGTGTCCCCCGCCTACTGCCCGGAGACACCTGGGATAGGCTCCAGCACCCCTGTGACCCTTGTGAGGATTCAGCGGATTAGAAAATGGATGGAAGGATATTGGACAAATTGCAGACCGTAATGACTCTATTTAGCAACATGTGTCTTTGTGTACGGGTTAATGGAGGCCGCAATTTTTAGGTCTACTCGCTCTTGAGAGCTTGCAAATTTGGGAGAATGTGATGGATGTTTGCCGTGAGTAATGCAATAAATAAAAACAATGAACCAACTAAGTAGTTTAATAAGCCGAAATGAATCTGCACACTGCAGTTCAGACCGAAGCAATGTGATCATCCAGTTTTAACGGGCTCACTCAAATATATGGCACCCAACTATTTTCACTCATTTTTGTCTGAAAAACATCCATTCATCCATTTTAAGCACCGCTTATCCTGAAGAGGGTCTCGGCAAGATGCTGGAGCCTATCCCAGGTGACTTTGGGCAGAAGGCAAACTACCCCTGAATTGGTCGCCAGTCAGTTGCAGGGCAAATATAGAGACAGACAACCATAAAAAACATCCAGATTCTCAATCTTGAGGCAACTAATGTGCTGCATGCACGGCGGCGCAGGGTGAGGGAAGAGGTGGAATTTTACAACACTTCTCTGACAGTGTAGCGTTCACCCATGCATAACAGACGACGTGGCGGACAGAGCAACTGTGTAAGACCGCCAAATCCATTGCTGACTGCAATCTGTCAGACGACAACGGGCAGCGGGTAAATCTCCTGGTGCTTCGATGTCACTTCTGGTCTGCAGCGGATGATCAACATGGCACCGTCTTAGACTGATTATTCTGTTTAATACTTATTCCATGAATACAATGATAATCAGAGTACCGTATTTTGACGAGTGGTGTGACACTGTATTTTTGCATTCAAAATGGTGGAGTTGCGTTCCTCTTGAAGTAGCTTAGATGCATGTGCTGTACTGTATGTCTCTCGGTGAAAACGGCTCAACTCAAATCTTACCTTTTACTGTACCGTAACAACCCTATGCTGTAAAGGTCATTTCGATTGTCAGGCATGTGTCAAGACGAGGCCGTGGGAATGTCATCTTAGACAGCAAATGATGTTCTCAATGATTCCGTTGTTGCTATGTGTTTATTTAACAGTGTACATCAAGTGATGATTTGTTCTTTCGTTCTCAGGATGGGAGTGTGACATAAACCATCCCGTGGAAGTCCTGAGTAGCTGTGAGTTTCACACATTGTTTTTTTTTTTTTCCTTACAGTTAATGTGCCACATTGTAGGAAATGTGCAAAACGTCCTATACTGCGGGTGGGTGCTTACTGTAGCTCACTCATTCTTCAGCTTAAATAAATTGCACCCAAGTCTGGGACAGGCTTGGAGCAGCAGTAGGGAGACATGCAGTCACACATGGAGTGAATCGGTGAAGTGTGAGGGTGCCTCATGGTCCACAGACGCAGCATCAGCTGCTCAGCAGAACGATGATGTAGATGAGAAGCAGGCAGATGAGGATGAGGGTAAAGTTGACAAAGAGCTCCTGCAGGTTCCTCTTGGCCTGCGGAGTCACCTCGATTTGGGATGCACGGCGGATGGCCGACTTGGTGATGTGCTGGACGCGCTCCATGTTTGGGCTGTTGTGTGGCTGAAGAGAGGCAACAGCGAGGTTGAGGTGGTGAGCTCAGATGAGGGAATCAGGACATGAAGGTAGCGCAGGACGCCTGCTGAGGAGTTCAGGTCCGGGCTGGTTATGCAGCAGAATGCTTTGAATCTTCTACAGATGAAAGAAAACAGGAAGAAGTCTAATGTTACCCGCCTGCTCCGTGTATCATAGCTAATATATAATTAGAACTCAAAAATAAATTGAGCAGAAAACTTAAGGCAATGGTGCACTAGTACAGATTCAGCAAGGGGTTGAGTTGGGACTTGAAACTGTAACTCGAACTCTTTGCCCCTGTAAGAATGTTACCTTTTACAAGAGGAAAGTCATTTTTAGAGTCACCACGACCATCTAGGCAAGTACCGGTAACTTCTGCCAGTGAGATAGGTCCACTAGCAAATAGCCGGAAAAAAACCTGTTTTGATTCTGAGTCATCCAGGTTGTGGTCCATTTGCAATAGTTGAATTGACGCAGCTAGATTTTTCACTGTACCTGCAGTTTTTCAGACAACCATCATCCAATTTCAAACTCGAGATCCGTAGCAACTGGGCACTACGTGACGAAATTACCAAGACGACCCATGGCTGGAGGCGCATCGTACGGCACTGTGGCCTCGGGCAGCTGGCGCTAGGGCGCAAGAAGCTTCTTCAAGGAAGATGTCGTTAAATCCATCTTTTTTCCAGTTAACACAGATGGCTAAAGTAAAGCTTCTACTTTCGCAACAGCACCTAGACACAGTAATCCACGCCTTTGTTACATTTCGGGTGGATTACTGTAATGCACTTTATTTTGGAGTCAGCCAGTCCTCCCTCAAGCGCCTGCAATTGCTCCAAAATGCCGCTGCCTCTACTCGATGTCCCTTGCGATCATGCGACCGCCGCTGCGGCACAGCACATGGCGGTGATGATAAGAGAACTGGTCGGAGGCGCCAGCTGAGGTCCGATGAGGTGGCATCCCAGACTAGCAGGAGCGGCAGCATCGGATGTCATGACAACAATGTGAAGTCAAAGTCGCCACGGCTGCTTCTACACATTTCCCCAGCATGGTCACGCGCCATGAAAGTCTCGTCACATGCCGAGTTTGATGGGAGATAAATGTGAGCACATGGGATGCCGTTTTAAATGTCTTTCATCGCGGCTTTGAATCCCTTTTATGATCCGATGCGGGAATTTCCTCTGAACAATGCCAATGGGACAAGGTGACCATGCTTTTGTATTAGCAGCTGCTGCTAACAGTGACCATCTTGCACTTGCGGGTCACCTCTGCCAAGTTCTTTGCTATTTTTACTGGCTAGTGAGCTTTGAGCAAATTTTATGAACCACTACTGTATTTCGTTATCACTCTGATATGTTTCTTCCCCTCCTGAACTCTTCAGTCCCTGATTATAACTCGACAGGTTATCGCCTTGTTCCTCACATGATAACTCTTTCAGTCTGCTCATACTTCCAACCTTTGGCCTGTCTTTTGCATTTTTCAAATTATTGGAAAGTAGTATGCACCAAAGTATTGCGACGCTGCCCATTACAACTTCAGGGAGTGAAGAACAGATGTTGATAAGTCTATGGGAAATATTTTCATCAAGGATCATATCCGAACCAGCTAAGCTAGTAACCGAAAAAATGAAACTTGCAAGGTCAAGAGATTCACAATTTGCTTCTGTCTGACACTTTTATCACACTTAAATTAAGAAAGTCAGCAAATGCTAACTAAACCCATTGAGCTGTTAAAAAGACTTAAAAAACATGTGATTTGTGATCAAAACTGAAGAATCCTATCAGTCCAAGCAACTTCAACAAGCGGAATTGCTTAAATTCAGGTAGAATTTGTACTGCAGTGCTGTACCATAACTCGATCACTGAATGTCGTGTCATTTCAGTCCGTAATTAAGGAAGAGATGCATTTTGCTCTCAATTCACACAGCTTTTTATTTTGACTTTGTCGTGTCAACCGAGTCAAATGGAATTTTGCTTTTCTACATCATCTCTAACCTTTGTCGTATACTGCGACATTGCACCGTCAAAGCCACACCGTCAACTGGTCCTTTGTGGAACAATGCGCAAGTAATCCTCTGTTTCTCGCTGCTAATGAGTGAAAATAATTCAGTGTTGCCAGTAAAGCCGAGGAGCTTTCGAGGCCACTGCTAAACTTAGCTCCCGTCTAGTCCAAGCGGATTTTAAATCTTCATTTTTCACCAAGTCATCTTTTATATCGCCGCTTGCTGTCTGCACTTTAGTTGGCCTTGATACAGCGGGAGCTATCGTTCGTGTAAGAACATCATACCGCGGGAAAAGTCAGGCGGGTTTATTGTTCCATCTCAAGCACACATTTTGCAAAAGAATACTGTATTTACATTCTTTGTGTTTGTTTATTTTTGCTGAGGAAGAGGTGACAGCTTCCCATTCAGTCAGTGAACACAAACAGCTATTGTTAGCTCCTCTTCACATTGCATCGCTCCAGCGTGGCCGTGCTGCGTCATGTGGCTGCTTGTGAAAGTACACAAAGTGTTGCGCCGCTCCAAGTGCACAATCGATGATTCATGATCACACTCTCCTTCCTCAAAGAACTTGAAAAGAGCATAAGGTGAGCCTCCACATAATGATCTGAAGCCGTGATGATGTCCGCTCTCACTTTTAACAGCTGACGGGTGCCGCTGCTTGGCAGCAACATACCTTATCTTCAGACTCATTCATAGTTTCCATCTAACTGGGTTTCAGCTGCTATGGAAACTCTCGCCGCATTGCAGAGACTAGTCAAAGTGATGATGGAGAAGTCATGAAGGAAAACATGTTTCTTCTATTATTAAATGATGAAAACTAAGCCTGTTTTCTAAGCCACACTGATAAAAAATGGTGTGTTAAATTTACTCAATTTTATTTCATCAAGACGTTGGGCGAAATAAAATCATCTGGATCCAGATACATTTCTCAAGTAGTCTATACATCTACTTGTAAAAATGTAACTAAATCCAGATGATTCTGTTGTGCGCAGCCACTTGACAAAATAAAATGAAATAAATTCAGCACACCATTTTTTTTTCTTTTCAGTGCAACGAGCCGATGTAATTTAGCAATGAATTTTTGCTCCTGGGAGGCTTTCGGACCAAAGTCAGAAGTGCACTCACTCGCCAGAGCATCAAGTCTTTCATTTAGGCTTTACCTTAAGATTCGGTTTTGATTGACAATGTCAGAGATGTATTCTTTTAATCAGTTGTTCATCACTGTGGTTGAAATTTGCACTGCATCCTACACTGAAAAAAAGTGTTTGTTGAATTTACTGTTATTTCAACCAGTGCTCAAAATAAAGTCCTCAGATGCATTTAAGGAGACTACATGTACTTCAAAATAGATCTAGATCCAGATGATTTTATTTTGTGCAACCACTTGATTAAATAAAATTGAGTAAATTCAACATAAAATGTAATAAATTCAACTTGTGTAGTTAGAGGTGTTTCTAATATCTTCGCTTACCTTGTTTAGCTATAGTGTGAGTGCTATATTGGAGAACGCCTGTAGTATGATATAATACAGTTCCACACCCATATAAACAAACAAATTAATAAATACACAGTGAAATGAATTCATTTTGACTAACTGAACCAAAGCTGAGCATTATTCGAGTTCTCTAACTGCAAAATTTGGGATACAGCTCTTATATTGAATCTCATTAGTTTGAGTCAGTGTACCTAATGAAGTAACTGAAAAGTTGAAATGAAGTTGTGTAATTCAAAGTCTCTCCCCTAGCCCCAAACTAAAACCTTACCTTCTACGCAACAGGCAACAACAAAAAACACTGAGACACATTCGTGGTGAAGCTCTTGGTTCTATAAGGATGTTGCTACTTACCTTTCAGATGAGAGCAGGTCTGACTGGTGTTTGAAAGACAAAGAAATGTCAGATATTCAAGGCTGTAAACAGGAGAGTGAGAGGGAGGGTAGGAAGGAGAGCGAGAGAGCGAGCTGGAGAGAGAGAGAAGAGACAGAGAGAGAGTTATGGGTCTTGGAAGCGTGAGACTTACCAGTCCCTAATAATAAAATGTATGTTGTCAGGGGGGGACAAAATTACAAAATTAGTTTGTGGTTGTGTTCAAACCTCTGGGCTACATCCTCCACTTGGACAAAATCTAAAAAATAAATTAAAAAACAAAACGGGTAAAAGTAAAAATGAAATCGCCTGCTCTGGTCCAGAAATACTAGAAGAATAACGGAGTGTTTTGATATTATTTCACACTGACGTATTTCTGTTTTTTAAGAGTCGACTGGACGTGAAATGTTAATCCTCTGTCCTCTGTGAAGGCTGGGAAACTGCAGTCTATGATGAAGATGCATTCAGGAAGACAAACACGAGTTAAAGAGTGTGTGCAGTGTGAACTAAAGATAATAGAAATGTTTTCTCAGCAGGCACATGAGACAAGCTGTCAAAGCTTAAGGAGACTTAAGGTAGATTCATTCCTGGCTGGAATGTGAAAGTGTGCGAAGAAAGGAACTGGACCAAAAGTGCGATAGTCTTGATATCATTTTTCTGATTATAGCTGGTTATAAACTGGCTGAGAAGTTCACAATTGCTTTGAAGTCAGCGTTTAAAAAAAAAAAAGTCTCATGGTCCTTTCTTACGCAGGCTTTAGCAAATGCAGCTCACATGCTTTCTGTGTTTTTGTCTTCTTCAACTGGACTCAGACTTTTTATTTCCTGCTGTAAAGAATGAGGGTTTTTTTTGGGGGGTTTTTTTGCACATCTGGGTTTTTTTTTTTTGTTCCAGGAGCTGCACAGCTTTGTAGCCTTACATGGTGAAAAAATGACTGACCCAAAACTGGAGTGAGAGGATGAGAGAGAGAGAATGAAACAGCTTCTCCTGCATGTCAGCACGTCTTATCTTGCAGCATTGGAAAGGTGATAACAATTGAAGAAAAAAAGGACATATAGAGATGGATAGTGGAATCACAAAAAAAGTGGTTCCTTGAGATCCAATTTAGCTTGATGCTAAAGCCAAGCCGCGTTTACCCGTGGTTTTGCGGCAGTGGGAAAGTGGGTTGTGGTCCTTTAATCTTAATAGACTGAACACAAATGGTGCAGCAAAAAGATATGGACAGACAATATAACTGTGGTCACTACGCTTAATTTCACCAATCAGCGAGTTAAAAAAAAAAAATTATATCACTCCGCACCAATGTCATCAAAAGATGGGCCAATCAATTTAAAACACTTAGTTACTGTCCAGTCAACTTCCAACACTCATTGGAGATCTAGAAACCCAACAACCCCCAAAAGTCCTCCAATGATTTAAAAACATTGGATTTTTTTTAAATCTTACTCTGTATACTGAAATACCCCGGATCATTTTTTTTAAATACATTTTTCAGATCCGATCAATGATGTCATTGATCGGCAAATTGATATTACAACAGATCTCCGATTGTGCATAAAATGCTAATGCCCATCCGATCCAGTGGATCAAATCTGTGCAAGGTCTAGTACTCGGAGTCATACATTCTTTATTCTCTGCATTGAACGAGGATCATTTTTGCTATGAAGTTCAGCGTGCTGTACATGTCAACAACCTTCAATCAGAATATTTATGGGAAGTGTTTTCTGTCCTCCATTTTTTTTATTTTCTTGTTTTTCTGGCGAATGAAGAGGAAAAAGGGACGCAGTCTCGAACACATCAGCTTTGTTTACTTTAGAGGACCTACTGCTGCTGTTGGCAGCTTCACACACATTCCGTCTCCTCTTCCGAATCTCCCCATTACCCCCAGAATCCCCCATACCTCTCCCCAATCTCCCACATTGCCCTTTCATCACTTCCACTGTGCTCCAGATTTAGACCGCTATGTGGAGTGGCCCTCAACAAGATTATCCCCACAGGCCTGCCTCAGATAAAAGCAGGATTAATTATATTTATATTCATATTTATGGATTTGTGAATGCCAGGACCAATCCTAGTCAGAAGCTGTTGAAAACTGCTAATTTGTCAAATTTTGGTCAGAAGAAAGACTACTTTTACGGCATTACATTAAGCTAAATTCTACCCGCTAATTATATTTGTTGCTTGAGTCTATAATGGTTTGTCAAAGTCTCGTGTCACATGACTCTTTTTCGCCAACCCAACATGACTTCCTGAAGTGACGTTTGACTCATTTGACTAACACGTAGTCACATGACGGCATTTTCTGCGTCACTGCCCCACTCGGAAGCAAAGTCTTCAAAGTGATGCGTTCACTTGAAACGGGGCAGAAATCTATATTTACATGACAGGTGGGCTTCAGCGGCCGAATAAAGAAAAAGCGGTTTGTAAAATGGATGATTGGACTTAAAAAAAAAAACAAAGGAGCAGCTGTGTTATGTCCTGTCATCTGTGTCTGCTTACAAACGCTGACAGTTCAGACTACAATAACCTCAAAGGGATTTACTTATAAGAATACTGTACTTAAGTACAATTTTAGACGACTCTATATATGTTGAACATACCAAGTGTGTTCACAACCCCATGTGATGAGTTCCATCAAGAAGCATCACATCTTGAATGTAGCCCTCCTATTTCAGTATTATCGTTATTATTATTTTAAAGATTCTCAGCAGGGTTCATGGGAGTTGCCCCCATTGCGTCTCTCATTTAATCACACAAATCCAATGGCTGGCACCCTGGCGAGATACCTGTCTGCACACGCACAATACCCTGGAAGATTTTGAGCCGTGTCATTGTTCCGAAAAAGTACACTAAAACAAGTTGTGCACATCAACAGTGACATCAGGAACGTGGTATGTTTCCCTTGCCTGATTTGAGTCATACAGTAAATTGAAGGCAAATACTGTTTGTTGTACAGAACTGACACCCAAAACACAAGATTTTAGATGTCGGAAAAGCAAAAAGATCTGACTTGATCGAAGTTAATAATTCTGATTGCCATGGTGATGTTGTCATGTGGGGCCGATTGGCTGTGGCGTTTTGTGGGAAAAGACAGTGATTGGACCTTAGTGTTGGTGTGGTGTCTTTGGTCGCATGTTGGACCCCGCAGTGGAAAAATATCTGTTCTATTTATAAAGGCCCATTTAACAGAACGGGGTCATCTGTGTCGCACACAGGAACACAAGCAACAGGATGTGAGAACTCACTGTGTTTTATGTGATCACTAAACGTCTCCCCTTCCTGAAAAGCCACAAATCCGGTTGAAATATCATCTCACGTCTCCAAAACCAAAAATGCCGTTGCTATTTTCTGATAAAGCTTAGTTGAACAACATTTTGATTCATGTAAAACGGCTAAACTGAATTGTCTGATCTTGAAGTCTACACTGGGTTTTATGAGATACATTTACACAATTAAATGACATCCAAACCATGGGCTGTATCACAAAAAAACACAATAAAATGCTCCGTTCTGATTGACGCTCTCAGAGAGGGATTCATCCAACAATACTATAGTCACAATAAACGGCCTACAGAGACATCTTAACATTGTTTTCTCTCTTCTCACATTGTATAAAAAAGGTTACCAAAACATCAGAAAAGAGAAAAAAGATTTGATGGATTACAGTTTGATGCAAATAAATAAAACAGCTATTAAAAAAAAACATTCATGGTAGGTTAATTGAGCGCACTAACTTGTCCCTAGGTGTGATTGTGAGCGTAATTGGTTGTGTGTCAATATGTGCCGTGCGATTGGTTGGCAACCAGTCCAGGGTGTCCAGGCGGCTGGGATAATCTCCAGCACACCCGTGACTCCCGTGAGGATATACGATTTGGATAATAATGGATGGTTGACCGATTAATCGGCCGATTGTGTGTGCGTTGATATGTGTGTGTGATATGTTACAACACTATGGTTAATGCAGTAGCATGTTAAAGTCTTCAACCTGAATGGTATCCTTACTACCGGTATGAATTATTACTGTTATCCATAAATAAGATGTGAAAAATATTTGATCTCTTTCTTAAGATCTCAAATTATAGTTATTTACTTGCATTAGTGAATAGTAATGAATGATCATTTTGGTTTTATTTTAGGAGCTGAATGTTGCTCTTCTCATAAAATTGGAATATTAATATGAATTTGGGGCAGCCGGTGGGCCAGTGGTTAGCACGTCGACCTCACAGTTCAGAGGTACCGGGTTCGATTCCAGCTCCGGCCTCCCTGTGTGGAGTTTGCATGTTCTCCCCGGGCCTGCATGGGTTTTCTCCTGCTACTCCGGTTTCCTCTCACATTCCAAAAAACATGCATGGCAGGCTGATTGAACACTCTAAATTGTCCCTAGGTGTGAGTGTGAGCGTGGATGGTTGTTCATCGCTGTGTGCCCT
>CAAKHF010016946.1:0-17122 GCA_901007745.1 Hippocampus kuda
TTGGTATGATGGCAGGAACACAGATACTTGAGATAACAGTTCCTCTTTTGATGTTAAACATGTCCTGTGGAAGGGGGCCCTAAAAGTGGTGGGGGTCGAGGGGCACTCAAGGTGATTGTAAACACAGTGAGCAGGAAATAGCTTCAACAGTATTCTACATTGTTTCTTTCAAGTGTCTGAACAAACACAACTAACAGAGAGGAATAACACCTTAACCATCAAACCTAACTAAGAAGAGAGGAATAATACAAGAGTATTCCAATTCTAGGAGATGATTGTAACAAGGACGCCAAGCTACGCTGTGGGCATGGGAAGGTTATACAGCATGACTAAATATGAGCAGAATACAGACTTCAGTTGCTACTCGCAGCACCGAGTTTCCGGAACGCAACATACTTATAGCTGCTCTTCTTCTTAGCTCATCTTCCTGGCATCCCATTGCCGAAGAGGGGCCTCTACCAAATGTGTCTCTGTGTGTCGATAGATAAATAGATATGTGTCTATGCAGCATCCTCGTCATTCGCCCTTCGGGCCATGAGATGTTCCGATAGTTTTACGTCAATGTGAATCACCCAGAAAAAGTGTTCACCAGTCGGGCAATCGCTCACTATGCTGATGGACATTTTCAAAGGATTGTTAAAAACCGACAAAAGCAAACGTCCTTGGATCAGTTCTTTACAAAACGCCAGACAGAAAACCACACAGAGAGAACATAGACTAAATAGGGCAAAAAACGATGAGGATGCAGTTAAAAGTTAAATGACCATCATTTTTATTCTTTACTCCATTCTTTGTTTTTACATTATACACAACTCATTTATTGTGCACTAATTGTAAAAAGTATTTTACAAGACATATTCGGATGCATTTTTATGCTTTAGAAAACAATTATATCTGAATTTTTTTTTGGTGGGGGGGGTGTGGAATGGATTAGGGCATTTACTTGGAAAACGGGTCTCTATTTACAAAATTTTCTAGTTAAGAAATTTCTTCCAGAACCAATTAATTTCGTAAGTCGAGGTACCACTGTACATATACAGCTATAGAAACCCCCCTCCCCACACACACACACACACACACACACACACACACACAAAAGTAGCTCTCTGACCCACTGCAGAACCAGTGATGAGGCCAACAACTCCTCAAATAGTACTCCTGTTCATTTAGTCATTGAACGACCTTGGAGACCAATGACAACGGTCATCAATTAAAGTCCTGTTGTGATCAGGCGACCACCTCTGAAGCAAAAGGCAGAGCTGATTTTAAGTTCGTCAACATGTCTCTGTCAGCCGCGTGGTAAATCAGCGAGGAAGCAAAAGGACGTTACCGTGTCGAGGTTGGCCTTGCTGGACGGGCTGCCGGCCTGCTGGGATTGGGTCCTCAAGGACAGCTGTTCCCGCAGTGACTCAGCCTCTCTTTGCGCCACCTCAGCTCGCTGTCAGGAGGAGAAGAAAAGATGCAGTTCTTACGGTCAAACACGATTAATCTCATGTTTATGCAGCTCAAGTATGAATTAATGTGTTATCTTTGTATTTGGGCACAAATTTCCTTAAACCAGTCTCAAGCCCTGAGGAACACACACAAAAAATAAAAAAACTTCAATACGCGTGGACTGAAAGTGAGGCGACTGACGTTGCATGGTGCTGGCATGCAACTAACTTAATATAAATTCAGCTTGTGGCTATAATTTTATGGCGGGTGGTGTCAGCGGAGCTAATGGTGACGGTTGAGCTAACAATTTATTAACACTTTTTCTTGCTCAAATCACCTGAATTCAACCATATTGTGCACAACACGTGAACATCGGCAGACTTCAATATGTTATCTTACAGTCAGTGTGGCGACAAAGTCCTATTCCTTCCAGCGTAAACACATTAACACCACAGGGAGGAAGGGTTTTTCCTTCGGTTCAGTAAAGTGAAATATTACATTGGCTTGGAAAATTGAGATGACACCCACTGCCTCTTTTTATGGTCAAACAGCCATGCTCCAGTCGGGAATCATCAGTAACATGGGGTAAACACGCCATCATTAGGAGTTACAGGCAGCCGATTCCACAGCGTTCCTAATTGCAACCACATTGGGAGCCGCTATTGACAGGGTGGGGAGCCGGACTGCCTCGTTGCCAGAGCAAAATGCTGTTTTCCATTTTCTCCTTATAAAAGCGTATAAAAAGTCTGTGGCTGAGCTGCAGGCCATGCTGTCATCCTCAGTAAACCTCAAATCAGAAGTGAGAATAGTGCACGTTTGTGTGTGTGCGTGGGAGTGCGTGTGTGCGTGCGTGCGTGCATGTGGCATTATCATCGAGAGTGCTAACCTTTAGGCTAATATTAACATTACATGCCCATGCTAACCCTTTAGCCACAAATCATACTTGTGGGCTAATAATGAAAGTTAACAACAATGACATTAACAGATACCATGGGAATATTTACAGCACATAGGGCAGAGGGCGTGCTAAGGGGCCTGTTTCAGCTGGATGGGGTTACTGGCCTTGTGAGAAATGAAAAAACAAACATGAACCAAAAGCAACGCAGTCAATATAGGCTGGGAGGAAACATTTTCATGGTTCTGTTTAGAAAATACCAGCACAATGAAGCTACTTCAGTTTAGAAAATTGGAAATAATGGAAATCAACAGACAGACCAGTCGAGCCTTTGAGTTAATATGTTCATTATGTTATTGTAGTTGTTGAATGCTGATTGACCCCATTGTGTTCAACAGATATTTTTAACAAAACGGGGTTGGAGAAAGCATAGAGAAAGTAAAAATATGTTCACCTGCAATCTAGAGTCATCCTGACATTGAATGAGGAAGCTGAATATCCCAAACTTTTTGCGAGTAGTGCATGTGTTTTGTCTTACTTGTGGAATAGAAGACAATTACGAAGTCAACTAAAGTACTGCATTCTCATTCCTCTGAGAGTCAGTGTGTTTACCTGATTGGCTCTTTCAAGGTCTGTCATCACCATCTCAATCTCGTCGGCCCTGAGAAAGACATTCAGTTTACAACATAGCAAAACCACCAGAGTGGATGCAACGTGTTCAGTCGGTTCAATGCGCGCACCCACGCACACACAAAATTCCTGTTTAAAATTAAAAAAAAAAATTAAAAAAGTCATGCCAGTAAAGTTACATTTGCACAATGCTACTGTCGTTTCCATTAAGCTACTGTCTAAATTTCACCTTAATCCACTGATTATGAACTCCATAACCTGAGCAGCTTGTATGTGTGCGTGCATGCGTGTAGTTAAGTGTGTGTTTCTCCGTGCACATGTAAGCTCCCCTAAAACCTCGGCCACACTAAAACAGAGGGATAACATTAATAGATCTCTAAATCCTAATACAGCAGACTAATCTGCTATGAAGCTGTGAGATTGTGTCTGACTAATGGTCTGCATGGAGCCTACGGTTCACCTCTCACTTGAGAGAGGTCAGACAGCAGGAAGTCTCTAATGCCGTCTCTTTATTGTCAACGTAGACAAGTGTTTGATAAGCTTTTGTTGTGAGTGACATGCATTTATGACTTTTACTTCATAGGTCTTGATGTGCATTGGAATGTAAGGACATTGTAATGGTCTTGAGACTAAAGAGACAAAGACTAAATTATTTAGGCCAGTGGTTTTTTTTGTTGTTGTTTTTAAACATCTAGTCACACTTTCAAAATATTTTGCTCTCCAAGTAGCACCATAATGTAGTAAAAGAGGACATGAAGGTAGCTGGTGTGAGAGAAGAGGATACACAAAACAAGGTTAGATGGAGGTAACTGATTCGCTGTGGCAACTCCTGAGGGGAAAAGCCGAAAGGAAAAGAAGAAGAAGTAACACCATAATGACCAACATTAAAATGCAGTAGCGTAGAAAGCATTGATTAACGAACAACAGACCTGCTTATCCTCACCTGGCTTTCTGGATGAAAAATAAAAACTGTACTTGAGTAATGAATAAAACATGTGCCACAGTTTGAACATTAAAATCAGTGATCCTTATGAGTACCACTAGAGGGAGTCGGTGTACTGGAATGAGCGTTATGAGCAGCACACTTTGGCAATCCCTGACTTAATTTAGACTCGAAACCTGTAATTTTCGACGAGTGTGATGTTGCATGCTTTCGAAATCCAACATCAAATGATGCCTTCGACGCCAATCTGCTTGTAGGTGTGGCTCTTTTTTCTGTAATCGCCACGTATCTTATCGGCTTTTGCTTTTGAACTCATCATGCACCATTTCAATAGATAAATGAATGGAAGTCCAATCCCCCGGGCTTGTTATCCCGCTAAACCTCATTAGGGCTGCGGGTGAGCTGGAGCCTATCCCAGCTGACTTTGGGCTAGAGGCAGAGTATACTTTGACTGCTTGCCAGCCATTTGCAAAAATGAATGAATAAGACCACAAATATTCATAGCCTAGGCAAACTTTGAGTTGGCATGACGAAATTAGAATAGATCTTTTAGTGCTGTCAAGAGATTAAAAAACAGATTAATTATGATCTGTAATTAATTGATTTAATTAATCTATATTTTAATCTCATCTAAAAATTGCTGAGAAACCCCCCATTTTCATTTTTAATTCATTACATTATTGAGGCAGATCAAAAGATTGATATCACAAAAAAAGTAAAGTATTTTATTGTTTTTAAACAGACTTGAACAGATGCAGTCCTACCCACTTACTTTCTGCTGTATTTGAGACTAGTCCCAAGTCCTACCTGTAACCTTTAGTTTTGACCACCAGGGGCAACATCACTGTTTAGTTTAGTTTTTTTGTAAATCTCCAAAACAATTTCAAAATAAAAATGAAATAGAACATAAGGTCCATAAAAAGTACTTAACATATCAAAAACAGTAAGTAAATAAACCAGACCCTTAAATCACAGTCCTGTAAATTAGTACTTGAGAACTAACACTGTTCATCATTACAACATGAAGTGCTGAAATAAATATCAATCACTTCCAGTAGGCTACAGAGAACACAGCAACTATGCTGACTTCATGCCTCGCATGTGGGGTGTTCTCCTCGAGTTTAGTTTGGTGAAGAGCTTTGCTATGGCTCTTTCGCTTTCAGTGCTAATGTTAGCTGTGGCTGCACTCGCGACTGGGTGCTTTGCATTTATGTGGTAGGCTAAACTTGAGCTGCTTCGGTGGGAAGCAAACTCCTTCTTACAAATTAGGCACAAAACTACCTTTATCAATAGTGCCGTCAGGGTCTTTTTGGAATGGACATTTTCCATTCATTGGGCCGAAAACTCTCACATGCTCCTCCCTTTTCACCTCTCCTCTCCTCACCGCTGCTGACCTGGCCCCCTCTCAACTCCAATGGGAGCCTATCATCTTATGCTAAACAAGCCCAAGCATAATGACAGCCAATCGATGTTCGCTTCAGGCTGTGATGACCAGTTTCCCCACCCTCAACAACTCCAACACAGGAAGCCAACACATAAAAAGGGATATTAGAAAAAGGCAACCCACCTACAGAAACAATCAAGTTAGAGATTAAAATTTAGATTAACATGATTAAAAAAACATAACACGCTAAATCTGACTGTAATTATTCATTCATTCATTCATCTTCCGAACCGCTTCATCCTCACTAGGGTCGCGGGGGGTGCTGGAGCCTATCCCAGCTGTCTTCGGGCAGTAGGCGCGGGACACCCTGAACCGGTTGCCAGCCAATCGCAGGGCACACAGAGACGAACAACCATTCACGCCCACACTCACACCTAGGGACAATTTAGAGTGTTCAATCCGCCTGCCATGCATGTTTTTGGAATGTGGGAGGAAACCGGAGCACCCGGAGAAAACCCACACAGGCCCGGGGAGAACATGCAAACTCCACACAGGGAGGCCGGAGCTGGAATCAAACCCGGTACCTCTGCACTGTGAAGTCGACGTGCTAACCACTGGACTACCGGGCCGCCCTGACTGTAATTAATTATTTGCAATTAATGCGATAATTTGACACCTCTCAGATCTTTATCATATCATGAAATTATTCATCTCTAGTCATATTGTAACAGATCCTGGGATCTTCTAGCCAAACAGACCATTCTGAATCAACTACAAATGTAGAATATTGGATATATAGAAGATGACTACCAAGAATTTGGTATTTCGCACAACCTAATGGAAAATGTTAACAGTTTTTGTAATTGACACCATTTAACAGAAAGGATAACCTTGATTTTGCTCTGTGTACAGCATTTTGGATACAGCGGTGGTTGTTTTAAAGTGCTCTATAAATACAGTTGAGTTAAGTTTAGGTCATTACAGGTGAGCTGCAGCTGATCCCAGCTGGCGATGGGGGAGAGGCGGCGTACACCCTGGACTGAATGCCAGCCAAATTTAGGTCACATATAGGCAAAAGAAGCATTTGCACTAAGTGTCACACCAAAGGACAATTTAGAGTCTTCAATCAACCTTACATGAATGTTTTTAGAATGTGGGAGCAAGACGGCGTACACAGAGAGCAGCAATTTGATCCCTGAGGCACACAAGCGAACCAGGGCCCACCCGGGTTGTTTTTTTTTTCTTTTTTTAGGTCCGTGTCGAATAAATTTCAGACAACCGATTAATTGGTCGATTAATTTTAAAGAATATTTAATGGATAAAACATTGTCTATTTCTGCTCCTTAGCACTCACAAGTAAGATATGAATTACAGGCAGAACATTTGACTGCTTTGCAATACTTTGTCCTTTAGTATTTATTGAACTTTACAACAAACAAAAAGGGGGCCAAAAAAATTGCAGTGAAATGCCATCAACGAGAATCCTAAGGAGAATTAAGCTGGGAAAGTCAAAATCAAATCAAATAAATAAATAAACAAACTATGGCCCGCATACAGTATCGCACGTATTAAAACAATTCTTGAGGAACACTGCAAACAATTCTTGATGAACATTGTGAACCTCTGGAAATGTGACCATTACAAGCAGCTTGTGATTGATAAAAGCGTTTGTCACATTAACTCAACAACATAGTGCCACAAAACAGAAAAGATGACGGAACATATTTAAATTTAAAGTAGATGTAATGACATCATTTGCATAAATACACTGGTACAAACACTACTGGTACAGGAGCCACTAAATATCATGCAAATAGCTTATAATGTTTGGCAATTGAAAATGTGTAAATATTGAGGACTATTCAGGTCAAAGTTGCTGCTGTTGTGCATAAAGTACAACTTTTCACAAGAAGCTTGTTTTCTCTGGGGTTTTTTGGCCTAACATAAGTAATTTGGGTGACCAGGCCACATTTACTGCTGATTACCACAAAATGTCACAAATAAAATGATTTTTTTCATCTAATCTTGCCTTTGGTCGTTAGTGAGTTTAGTCATAAAACAATATCCTATGAATCTTAAAAGATCGGACAAACCCCAATCATCTCTCTCTCTCTCTCTCTCTCTCTCTCTCTCTCTCTCTCTCTCTCTCTCTCTCTCTCTCTCTCTCTCTCTCTCTCTCTCTCTCTCTCTCTCTCTCTAACCATTAGGCGTCGCAGTCTTTTGTGTTTGCGTGTCACACTATGAGAAACAGTGTTACGTCCCGCAGGCTTTCCAAGTACCAATTTGAATGTGTTTAACATAACAGACAAAGTTGATATCAGGTCAAGAACATGCTGAAGGCAATGTAGTTTAAAAAAAAAAAAAAAGAAATAAATAAAATTCAGATAAGGGTAGGAGATCTTTTCACTCTCCACTTTTATTCTTTCCCTAAGAGTTAAAAGGATCTGGCGTGCATTTAGGCAACATAATAGTCCACTACCTCACCAGCTTTTATCCAGTCTTAAGCCATAGTGTGTGCACGCGCGAGTGGCCTGCGTGTTGTCACGCGCACAAATGTGAGGTAAGAGAAGCAACAAGCCAGAAAAGCTTGTAATGGAGAGCATTTATGGATATCGTAATGCAACCCAAATACACCCAGCGCACCCGCTCCAAATGTGATCATTTAATCAAAGTACAGATGCACAAAGTCTTCTTAAATAACCTTTGGATTTGGCTTTATTTGGGAATTATAAAGGCAAAGCTAGAGGCCGAGGGCCAAAGCAGATCACAGTGAAAGGATTTTCAGAATATTCTGACAGTTGGGCAGGCGGGCAGGCAAGGGAAAGGGAGCGACTATCCATGAGGCGAATGCATGCTTGCATCCAAAAAAAACGCTGGAAATGGGGGGTGTGGTTTTCTTTATAAGATAAAGATTTACGAAAAAGCCAAAGTTTAGACAGAGCAGCCACATGGAGGAGCTATAGAGCACATTTCAAATGCACACTAACGAAATGCAGTTTTTTTTGTAGCATGTGTGATGCACCCAGTGTCATCGGTGAGCGATGGAAAGCTTCTGAAAAAGGCCCAGAGATGTACTTCCTTTTCAACCCCTCCCCCAAAAACCAACTGTATGTCTGCCGCTCTCCTTTTTCTGCAACTTGTCCATGTTACTGCTCCCCTCCCACCCCCACTTCAGCCCGTGTCCTCTGTGCCAGCAGGATATTCCCCGATTTAGATTTTCATTTCCCTCTTCTATCACACTCTGATCCCGTCTTCTTCGCAGTAGCCTCCAGACCTCGGCTTGCTTTTTCGCGTTTTTTCCTTTTTTTTTTTTGCCCAGCAGCTTTCATCACCCCATTTTCTTTTCTTTCTACATTACATTTTCACAGTGAACGTTACCTTGGGGATTTCAAGGAGGCTTAAAAGGAAGCTGGTTGTGCGAGTGTGACAGTATGTGTACTTTTTGGTCCACTGAATAGTAGTGTGTGTGTGTGTGTGTGTGTGTACTGTATTTGAAGAAAGTGCTCCCTCATCACCTACAATTTTGTTCCTCCGCAAATGGAGCCCCAAGCCTTTACAAAGATTAAACTACACGTGTGTGTGCAAACACACACACTCTCACAAACGCGCGCGCGCGCACCACCCTGCAGAGCCATGGATCAATATATGATTAATCTTTAATAGTGACTAAACGGGTAAAACACAGCCAGCCAGACCCTCAAAGAACTAACACAGAGAGGGGGCTCCTCTACAACTGCAGGTCTGCTTCCTGCTGGAGATCACACAGTCCCCAGCACTGCAACATCGAACAAATTCTCATGACGTGTGTGTGTGTGTGTGTGTGTGTGTGTTTGTTTGTGTGTGTGTGTGTGTATGTGTGTGTGTGTGTGTGTGTGTGTGTGTGTGTGTGTGTGTGTGTGTTTTAAAAGGCAGATTACCCAAATGCACCAAGAGGATGGGAGATTTGTCACGCAATGGCCTCCTTAGCAGCAAGTTCAGAGCAAGTGTGCATGTGTGTGTACGGATGCAAGCGCTTGTGTGAAAACGTGCACTTATGTACGCATCTTTTTGCGGTGCCAAACTGTGAAGCATTCAAAGGGTTAAAAGTTGTGTTCAGCCAAACACTGGCGATTTGCTCAGTCAAGCAGTAAACGGGGGGGGAAGGACTCCAAGGACTGGGAGGGTGCAGGGTTAGAGAGGGGTTTGTGTGTGCTTTAAAGCGTTGCATTAAAATTTCAGATCACAGCACGCCACATAGTCAAGGACCCTGACTGCCTCGGGCTCACGAGTGAGTGAGCGAGCGAGCGAGCGCGTGTGCGTTTGAATGTGTACATGAGCGTGCGTCGAGATGTGCGCAGGCATGTGTTTATTAGCTCATTCAAGCAAATGGGGCCCTTGTACACAAAATGTGCTTTCTTGCCACATAAAAGGGGCAAAAGAAGGGCTGAAAACAAAGTAATGAGCGAGAGTGCGATCGGGCTGCGGGCGAAAGAAAATGCAAAGGGGTGACTGCAGATAGTCTATAGAAGCTATTGATTGGCACCGTTGCCCTGTGCAATCTTCCTGTGGACTGTCCTCTCATAAACAGATAAAAGGTAAAAGTGTGGAGAGGAGTGAGTGAGGGAGAAGTCGAAAAAGTAGTGCGAGGATGAGGCAAGTTGGATCGATCTGTTTGGAACAGCCAGTCAATTTAACAACTCTCTTAATGGACAGGCACGGTGAATATGGGCCAAGGTGGGGGAGAGACGAAAAACCCTGCCGAGCTAAGTTTGTAATTCGCTGTGTTTTATACATTGAGGGGATTCAGAAACAATTCAACCATTTTACAGGTCGTCTCGAAGCCAAAACAATCGAGCGGTTTTCATTTTTCGCTGACATGTCTGACTAGGATCTGAGCTGTTTTGAATGGTCACTTCCACCACCTCACCCGAGGGAATGTGGCGATGTGAACGTCAAAGTGCCACTTCACAGAGTGGAGTGCTGACGAGTAAAAAGCTGTTTTCATCTTCGCCACCGCTCGAAAGATCGATACTGATGGATTGGAGCTTCTCGAGGATCGGAGCTACCTGATACTCACGGGTCCCTCATCAGTCACAACCTCTATGACTCACAAGCTTATTTATTTATTTGTTTATTTATTTTTCTGCAAATGAACCCTGGGTTGAAGAGAGTTTGATGTGTTGTGAAAATTATGTGGTTGGGGATAAGGAGTAGGTGTGACGTGTGACGTTTTCATTGATACAAATGACATTTTTGTATCAGCTGAGGGTGCTCTGGCTCTTGAGTACAGATTGTTTTTAAGATTTATTTATTTATTATTAATATATATTTATTTTTTTAGAACCTGGAAAAAGCTAAAACCAATAGTGACAGAAAGCGGGAGATCTCTTCGCAGATGTATTTTTGAAGTACTAGGGATTTTGCACAAGAGGTTGAGTAGTAGGGCTGAATGATTTAGAAAACTAATCGAATAGACTACTAATAGACTACTAATCTACCTCGACAATATCGCAATTGCGATTTAATATGTGATTATTTTTACAAGGTTCTCTTCTCCATGTATGTTTCTAACAAAACAAACACGAGCAAATGAAGTGTGTATTCTGCTCATATTTAGTCATGATGTATAATTTTCACATGCTCGCAGCGAGACTCTGCGTCCTTGAAGCTATCATCACTTAAAATTGGAACACTCCCTACTGGAGATTTTGTAGAGACGCACAGATAAAGGAATGCACCACTTGATACAAGCTAAGAATCGGTTGAGGAGAAACGAAAGTTCTGATGTCACACCTTGAGTTTTGGTGCACCCTTTTGATGATATAAAAATGATGTGAATCCCTTCCTGCTTCGCACTTGTGACCACCGCAGCCGTTGTCTGTAAACCACGGGTGCCCGGAATATTCTGTTATTAAAAGCTTCGAAAAAAAACTGTTCATCGACTCCAGCCTGTATCGTCGTTACCAACATCCTCCTCGTCCGAAATTCAACGAACACGTGGGGAAAGAAGGCAACTTTCCCCCAACACATTACATTGATCTGCATGTATCAGTCATCTTACAGTTTAGGCGTACGTTAAAATAAATAATGAATTTGGGAAGAGGGATGGTTTGTGGCCCGGAAGCTCCACTCCCTTGGCACCGCTCCAAAGTGGGCACAAGTGCGGTGAGGCACACATTTGATAACATTACTTTTCTGTCAGCAACTAATTCACAAATCGAGCTCCTCTGCCAAAACATGTAAACGAGCCTTAATTCACATTCACACGCGAGTAACGGAGAGCGCTCTCACCCTAACACAGCCACAGTCAACACGAAGCGTTATAAACAAATGGGGTATGCCACAACAGGCATTGTAGGTCAATTAAACAAATTGATGAGCTTTAGAAGAGTCGTAGGTGGGCAATGTATAACCTCAGAGTGAAAAAGATGCTGTCCGTGGCAGTAGGGAATGCCTGCGAGTTGTATTTGATCATTTAAACATCTTGCCGTACATCCATGTCAATAACGGCCTGCCGCGTTTACCCGTCCCATCCCCGCCGCGTTGTCTCACGACTATCCCATTTTGTCCACCGATGGCGTGGCCCCCAGGAAGAGAGTGTTATATAAGCATTAGGTGGGAGCCCATTGATGGCGATTCCACACTGGCAAGGACCTTTTTGTGACCGAATTTGTAAGTGGCTAAGATTATAGCAGTGGGGCACCTAGGTGAGTGATGACGTCCCTACAATTATCTACACAATCTGGCTATCATGCCGAAGAGCCTGACCCTTTGATTTCTCAACTGGTATCAAAAGCAGGGATGGTTCAAAAGGACTCTTGTGTGAAGATTACTCATTAACGCTGACAAGTTTTGATTCCTTAATAATTCAGAGGGAATCCCAATCATTGTCCCGTCAATGGAAAAAAGGGAACATCAACAATGCTTGCTCGAAGTCAGTTGTTGTTATACTGTAGCATTTCCGAGTATGTGGATGCTGCTGAAATAGAGTAATAAGAAAGGCATGCATGTTGTTGTAATGTTATTACTCCCCTCTTTGTGCAAGTACGTTATTTTCACATCATCTAAAATGACAGGATTGGGGACATGAGATGATCAAATTAAAATCACACTCAATAAATCCAGTCTTTGATCACCATGCCAAATGCTAACTGATTTAGATGTTTGTGTTCATATCTGTGCTCACAGTCACACTCCCCCCCACCTCCCTCCAGATAATGCGTCAGTAAATTTGGGATTGCAGTGCATGCTGGGATGCACTTTGACACGACAAGGAAATGTTGTGCTCGCTGTGGCTGCAGAACGCATCACAGTCCCTGTCAGTATTTACAGTGCAGGGTTAATGCCGGGATTTTGAGGCAGGCTGAGCCTTGTGGGAGACAATCCAGCAGTTCCGAGAGGAGAGGGAGTTTCCAGGCAAAGAGGTCCACTAAACAGGATGATTATGTCAGGAACAGACTATGGAGGGGGTGAGAGAAACAGGAGGAGGAGGTGGAGAAGACACATACTTTGCTGAGGATTCCTCGTCGTATTTTGCCTTCAAATCAAAGAGCTCGGCCTGAGTTGTTTCAAGGACTGCAAAAAAACAATGACAAGAGAGTTGTTAGATACACTTTTAACTAAAGCAACGTCAAATGTCCTAGTTCCTTCAGGGTGGATTACCTGTCTGGAGGGACTGGGACTTGTGCTCGGCCTCTTCCAAGCGTGACGACATGGAATCTTGGCTCTCCTGTAGTTTCCTACCAAGGCAGGCAAAAGTCACGTTAGAGAGCACAATGTCACAGCTAGACTGCGTCAATAAATCCTGGGGTTTACACTTTGCGGCAACTGCAGCTATTCTCCATTTTTCCCACCATTTCTGAGGTGTCACCCCCCCCCCCATCCCGCCCCCACCCACACTCCCGAGTAAAAATCCCTCCAATGCAACCAACTCCTCATGAAGTAGTCCTATTAGGCAGGAATGTCTAGCCACTGGGGCACTCAGCGCCGAGGGGGTGGGGGTGGGGGGTGGGGGGATGTCGAGGAAGCAGGCGGGGAGGCGTGGGCCTCCAAAAACCACACGGATAAAATAGATTCATTCTTGGCATATAAAAAGTTAGTCTCTGCTCAGAAATTGCCGCCGCGTGTAAAAACATCAATAATCTAGCACAAAGAGTGTCTTTATGGCGCTCTTTGATGCCCCCCTTCTCTGCCGCGCCGTCTCTCCTGTCATCTCCATTTTTTTTCTCCCTGCCCTCAATTTCATCCTTTCATCTTTCTCCTTCGCTCGCTCCTTGAAGAAGCCACGTACGTATCAGAGGTGCCATCCATTTGCTGCCCCCTCTCACAGGCAGGAAGTGGGCCCTCAGTCAGACAGGAAGGGGGCTATAAAACACTGACGTACAGGAAATGCAAATCGGACAACTCATCTTTGTCTCTATGTCTTAAATTGGGCAATGAGCTCGCAAGGCGCAACAGGATTGACATTTAAATGAACAACGTGCTGTAATGCTGTACTTTATTGAGAGCGGTGGGGGGGGGGGCACTGGATGATTTTGTTAAGATGGACTGAAATATTTCACAAATGACTAAATATAGAAGTACATTTGCAATTGCAGGAGTCTCAGTCTCACTTGCTTTGGGTAGCAACGTGACAAGTGGAAATTCATAACAAAAAAAAAAAAAAAAACAATTGCTAACCTCATATATGACCTATTTCCTGCCCACACTGCTCTTCTCACCAATAATCTTCCATTTGTGCGAGTGAAGTCGAGTTTTTGGGTAAGTGTCGGCTTTTTTTTTTTTTGAAAAAAGTTTGAAATGTTTTAAAGCATTGTAGAACATTTCAATGCATTTCTATGTATGAAAAGTGCTACATAAATAAAGTTTGTTTGATTGATTCATTGATTGATTGGAAACTTTGCAGTAATTTGGACCCTTTGATGAATTTTGGTCGACTCGAGTAATTGGTGGACATTTTTAATTGAAACTTGTCAGTCAGAGAAGAGGGTTCCCCGAGAAGACACAAAATGGTCGACATTGAGAATAATGAAGTTGTACCGTTTTCCGCTAAACTGAAGATCTTTTTTGGACCACATATTCTAAATGCGATATCACACACACACACAAAAAAAAAAAAAAAAACTTTTCTCAAATAGGCCAACGAGTATGTCAATAGGTGAACGAGTACAGTACTCTGCCTCACAGTTCTGAATTTGAATCTCCGCTCCAGCTTTCCTGTGTGTATTTTGCACGTTGTCCCCTAGGTCGTGTGTGTTTTCTCCGTGTGAGACTGATCGCTCCCACATGACACCAGAACACTTGTGAGAAAGAGGGGATTCACCCAAAAAAAATAATAATAACAGTTCACCAAAAATAAATAAATAAAAATCATCATCATAAGAGTGGGTTTTTTTTCTCTGGTCCTGTGGTTTCTTGTATATCTAATCAGAGGCACAAGATGCCAAAGATGTTCACTGTCATTTCTAAGAACACAAGCGTGTCTCTTTAAACTTTGAAATATCACAAACACGAACCAGGATAACCACATTTAACACATGCCTTTGACAAATTCGACTTAATGTGGTACCACAAGATAACATTTTACATTGATAAAATATCTGGCGCCAATGTATTTTTTATGATTCATTACTGCAAGCACAAGCACCCTATGTTTCTGACAAAAATCAACATTTAACAAAAGAAATCCAAACGGCTTTTTATCAAACGAGGAAGTGGCCCATTAGAATTAATTATGAACGCTAATCTTCAGGATATCAAATCAAGCTATTTCTAGGGTTTCATTCCACTCCCAGAGCCAATAAAAAGACCCATGTGTAACATTAAATCCAGACAGGATGGTTGAAATAGTTTGTGGCGAAGAGAGAAAATAGCAGCCTGAGGTGGCTGATTCCAATCACGGTAAGTGGCACAGCCATGGGAGAAATCAGCCATTGTTTTACTGTCCAATCCGCCATTCATCTAAAAGAGTCTAGGCAATGAGTAACGCAATGCAAATGGGTTGATTGAACTGATGAAGACTGAATGCTTGGGTTTTTTTTTAAATTAAAAAAAAAAAAAAGAAAGAAAGAAAAAAGTCTATCATTTGATCATCCAATGACTCAAATCACAACAGGCGCACGCACGCACGCACACCTCTCTTTCTCTGCATAGTCGTTGTGTAACTGGATTTGCGTTTCTTGTGCCAGGTTCTCAGCTTGGTTCTTCAGCGACTGCTCATACTCGCGGATCTTTTCCTTCAAGGCCTTGATGGTCACCTCTGCGGGAGGGAGAGGCGCGGGTCAACAGTGAATACATAGAGTCAATAAAAACACAAAGAATGTGAATAAAGAGGTAACGCGGAAAATAGGGTTGAGTTTAAAAAAAACTGAAAGAACTGATATTTTCACACATTCTATATTGTATGTAAATGGGGACTGTTTAAGCAAAATAAGTGCTACAGGCAGTGGTTAGCAGGTCTATTTGGACTTTTTGGTGATTTATGAAATGTTATAATGTTAGATTAGACAAAGCTTGTGAGGCTATTAAATGCAATGACAACACGTTGAAATCAAACAATTTATAGTTTAATAGCAGGGGTCATACAAACACTCCTGTGATCTGTTCGTATCAGGCTGAGTTGAGTGAAATCTATTGAGTTCTTTTATTCTCAATTTGATCTAAACTTAACACTCATTATCCAAGTAATTGAATGGTGATCAGCTTGTCATTATGGTATTACGATTTGATTACAAAATAAATTAAAGGTGTAAATATCGTCTTGAGCCTTCTTGTGTGGAGTCTGCATGTTGTCTCTGTGTGCATTATTTTTCTACGAACACTCTGACACCCCCCATTCTAAAAAAAAACATGCATGTTAGCCTCAGTGAAGACTTTAGAACAGGGTTACTCAAATTCAAATCTAAAATGCCGACAAATAAATGTTTTCAACAAGTCAAAAGTTCTTTTTGAGGTAGGTCAGGCCACATGAGAGAGAACATAAGATTAAAACCAGGAAAGTGCTATTAAGCCATTTGAGCCTTAAAAAATGTTGTACTGTGTGTTTGACATGGAAAAAGGTTAAGAGTACTTGATAAAATACATACAGGAAAGACATTCTTAAACAGAATTTTAAATGAACAGTTTTTGTCACATAGCATCACTTGAATGGTCACTGTGCTACACTTACTGGTGTGCCTGCCTTGGCCACCTGGGGGCAGTATAATGCACACAGACAGTTCATTGAGAAGTCTAAATTTCTCCCAGCTCATCAGTTCGACACCAATAATAGTCGTTCTTCGCCGAGGATAAAGAATACATTACAGAGTACCGGTCTGTCTACGTGTATTGCTGCACAGTTTGTGGTCTATCCATTGCTTAATGCAGTATCGATGGATGCTATTTACAGTTGGCATGAAGCTAGTGAACTGAAAGGGTAAGCTATGTGCTTTTTTTTTAATACACAAGGTGTAATTCTCTGTGTTTCACGTTAGTTTGACAGTAAACATCAACTGGGGGTGACATTAAACAGCTTGAAAATCTTTTGAAAAATGGAGAACTGTTCACCAATTCAGTAACGCTCACTGTGAAGTGAGTCGAGTTGACCGCCATCATACGATACCGGTATCTCAGGTCTACGCTTACAAATCAAAGCAAAAATTTCGGCCAAGCGACGGCTAGTGTCTCGAAAAAATTAGCAAGTAGTGTCACTTGGATAGTGGGGCACCACTCTGTCAGTTGGGAGGTAAGAATACTTTTTAAAGATATAAACGCAAGGAAGAAGGAAAGGTGTACTTCTGTCGTATTATTCAGGCGCTTCACACTTCCAATGTGTGCCAGTACACATGTCTGAGTGTGTGTGTGTGTGTGTGTGTGTGAG
>CAAKHF010016949.1:0-22872 GCA_901007745.1 Hippocampus kuda
TTTGCATGCCTCTCATCACCATCAGACTACATTTTTTTTTTTTTAATCGCCCACTGACAAAAAGATTGCTTCAACCTCAGTCAACACGAGAATGAGAAATGAGAACAAAATAAACATGTTGGCAAAGATGCTTTGCTAACAGGGCCAAGTTGATGAATATTTGTTGATGAGTTGATGATTAAATAATCTAGTTCCACCCCAAATCCTTATGAATGAATATGAGGTCATAATTAAAAGTAGGTGTTGAAAAATGCATGCGAATGCGAGCTAAACAACAGAAAGGAGCATTACTTTTTTTTTTTCCAATGGTAATATAATTAAAAATTACACTCTATAATCTGTGCACTATTTTTTCTTATCTAAACTTGTGGTGCAAAAATCTGTGCTTTATGATTGCCAAAAAAAGTACCCGTATTACCTGCAGCAAAAAAAAGGTTTTAGTTGTGTAGAAAGTTCCAGCTTGGGTAAGAATGCACACGGTTGAACTACTGTATTTAAAGCAGGGGTGTTAAACTCATTTTTGTCGCGGGCCAGATTTTAATTAGAGTTTCCCTTGGAGGGCTGTTATGATTGAAACCATACAAAGAAGTCAAGAATAACAGTTTATTCACCGATTGTTTAAGTTACTGTCATGAGGAGTTTGGTAACAAGAACATGCTTACAGTATCACTCTTATTAATTACAAATGAGAATTTGAAATTTTGGTCGAGATTTTTGCAAGCATCATGAAAGTTGACATCTTTGATTTGCTTTTGCGGGCCACATAAAATGGCGTAGCACGCCAGATCTGGCCCCTGGGCCTTGGGTTTGACACGTGATTTAAAGAAAAAAAAAATGCAGTGCGTTGCCATGTTACTTCAAAATCATAGCTTCACTAATAAGATAAGAAAACATTTATTTGTCTCACAATGGAGAAATTCCCAATTTACAGCAGCACAATTATGAAAGGGAGAAAGTAGAACAAAAAGTATATAAATAAATGTAAATATAAAATATAAATTAAGGTATTAAAAATGGGTGAGTGGGGGTGAGTTCAGGTTTTCAGGTCCATCTATTTAATAATACACGTATTGGGAAGTATACATGTTCCAGTTACCCTGACAACCCAATTTAATGTCATTTACAATCAACAGGATGTGTTCATATGAATTCAAAACGCATTCAAAAAGGAAACATACACCCGTCACGTACAGGAAATATTGGAACAGACAGCAAACCTCTCATGTTGCATTAGCAGTCGCCTCTTCACTGACTTACTCTTTAAAATGCCTTTTTTCTTTCTTTTTTTCTTTTTAAAACATCCCAAAAGACAACAAACGGCCTGTTAGTTTACATATTTGAGTGAAGCCAGTTTGCGGACATGCAGTCAGAATGTCAATTTGTGTCTTTAGAACAATTTGCGGCTGCGACCAAAGTCGCTGAATTAGCGATGTTATCGCGGGTGTGATGAGCTTAACCTCAACCTCCGCTTCTGCGCCTTGAACGCGCCTCTAATTACCAGAGAGGCAAGGCCAATCTGAGGCTGAGGTCACTCCGCAGAGGCTGGGAAAGACACTCATTAGCCAGCTTTTTCCCGGCAAAAACATGTTTCCTGAGAACTCACGGCAAAAAGAAACTACCCAATCAACATCTCGCTATCCCGTAAAATTTGCCACTTGGCAGCGAAAAATTGCACCGGGTTTTTGTTTGTTTGCTTTGTTTTTTGCAGTCCTTTCATTTAGTTGCAGAGTGTGTTGTAGGAGCTGTTGAAACCCATCGTTGAGCTCATTCAAATTTAAAGTCTGCTAACGGAATCGGAGCTGGATGCATGTTGATCAGTGGTGCCCAACCACCGGGTCGTGGACCACCTTGGACCGGACTGCCGCGGACCGCACAGATTAAGGGGAAAAAAAAAAAAAAGAATTAAAGAGAAAAGGAAAATAAAACGTATTTTATTAATTTGTTTTTACATCCAAACATGTGATGCACATATTGCCAAGATGCTAATTGTTGCAGTCACGTAATACAAATATTAAGAGAGAGAAATAGAGAGAGAGAGAGAGAGAGAGAGAAAACAGCACATATATTCCCATATTCAAAATACAATTAAATCAAGTTCAACTAAATTACCTTGAATTCTAATCAAATACCTCTTAACACAACATGACATGTACGAGAGGCTTTTTTTTTTTCTCAAATATTCGTGTCTTCGAAACTACAAATATGTCTCAACGTTATGTATGAGGGTTGATCATATACGGTACCGCCGGTTGTGGAATTGATTGCATCATTACGCCACAGGCAACCGAATAAGTGGATCTCCCGCCGTCCTACCGATGAAGACATAATTGGATGTATTTTATATGCTGCGTTGACGTAATGTCTCCAAGTGGTTGGAACACTTAATACACCTTTGTTCATGCCAAAGATAACAATGTCTCTGTGAAGACAACCTCTCTCTGAAAGACACCAATGGGTGGAGCTAGACACACACTGCAGCCTTTCGATTGGTCAACAGAAAATTGGCTCTTTTATGTAACAATGGAAAACATGACATGCAAGACAACTTGTAGTCCATCCCAGTGGACAAAAGGCAGACGAGCCCCCTGACTGGTTGACAGTCAATTGCAGGACACATGGAGACAGACACGCATTCATAGTCACATCTGTGGTCACTTAGTGCACTCACAGAATTTCTTTTTGCAGCCAATTCATGAAATGTATTTTGATTGCACATAAAATTTCCATCCATTTGAATGACTTAAATTTGAACACAAACAGGCCAATAAACTTTCCGTGCTGTACATTTGCCAGTCAAGTGTAAATTAGCCGATCAGCGAGTTTTAAAAAAAATGATAACCGATCACCGATCCGATCACACGATGGACCAATCTATCCAACGTATACAACTTGCTGAGAAACGTTAGATTATTAACGATGGCAGCATAGAAAGGCCCTGAGGTGGATAAGATTGTATTTGCTGTAATGTCTTATTCTTGCAGATCCGATCAGTAATGTACGTCGTTGCTCGATCACTGATCACTAATTTTGCATAAAATTAGGTAAAGTATAAACGTAAATGAATGAAGAGGTATGCCAAAATATTTAACATATCCAATGTTTTTTGAAGCATTAATGACATTCGTCCTGCATTGCACATATAAATTAACTCTGAATTAATTAATTAATTAACTCTCAACAAATGCAGCTTGGCATGCTGGGAAAGAAAGTCCTTCTTGTTGGCATTTTCAAATCGTGTTAACAAACAGGTTGAATAAATAACTGGTCGCTATTGGAAATATTCCTGTAAAGCTAATGCAAAGCAATTCCATACCTTTTAACGAATAGGTCTTGGTAAATGCGCAGCCTCCGACGTTGAAATGATATTCATACGTTTTAACCATTTCATTAGTTTTGAAATTCACAGTTTAATGCCAATTTTAAGAAATCCAAAAAAAAAAAAAAAAAAAACAAATTCTAAAATTGTGGGACTTAGATCAAATTAAATGGCTGAAAATAGTTGAAAGTAAACTTGGCCATCATCCATTTTGGCAAACACATCCACATCGACAGCGGGAAGGTCAGCAGTGAGGCCTTGTAAGGAATTGCCAAACAACCCAGGGCTGTCGCCCCTTGGTCAAAAATGAATAAATGAGCTACTGAAAGCAAGCAGGCGGTTCTTCTTCACAAGAAGCAACACGTCTCCCAGGCCAAGCGTGTCATCCTCACCGATGATGTGATGGCGTGAAATAGTGTTGCAACAAAGGCATGTCTGTGGCTACGAGTCTGATCCTTGCACAGTGATCACCTGCAGACAGGTTCGGCGCTGATTTTCGCCAGCTGCGTCTTACAGAGGGAACGGGGGCCATCTTGGATGTTCAATTCTTTTCAACACTGTGTCACAGATTATCTCAAAGATGTCCAAACATGAGGCCTGTGTTGTCTCAGGGCCTGCGCGGATTAGGCTTGTCTTGTTCGAGTCCAAAAAGTGACTGAATGAAGGTCTTGTAGTTTCATGTTGCAACACAAGCTATTGTCTCGTGTTTATATACCACAAATGCTGCTTATGGAAACATTTGTCGAAAAGGGGATGTGTAATGGTAAATTTACCAATGGCGTTTTGCGTTGCGGCTCAAAATTTGAACGACTAAAAAAAAATCCTGAAACTAACTCGGAAAAAAACCCAAAACAGTTCATATTTGGAAAACCAACCGCACAAGTCTGATTTTATGGCAAGGATGCAGCAACATATGAGAAGTTCGTTTAATATTCGAGAAGGTATGTTTTTTAGATGATGTTTTAACCAAGTAGGATCTTTGATTACTGCATCGAGTGCTGCAAATCGACTGAAGCGCGAATATCACTATTCCGAGTGTAGCTACATGAAGGCGGTGCTCATAATGCAGGTTTCTCAATCGGCTGGCAACCAGTCCAGGGTGTACCCCTCCTCGAGCCCAAAGCTAGCTGGAAAAGACTCCAGCTCACTTGTGACCAAAATGAGGGCAAAAAATGGATTGAGTGGCAATTCCAATGCGTTATTAGCATTCACGGCGCTAAAAAGCACTGTGACCGGTGGGTGTTTGCAGTTGTGTAACAATATCATAAGAGTTGTACATAATGTCCTGGAAAACCAAACTCCAACAGCAAATGATGTGATCATACAATGCATTTCTATTCATTTGTTTTTGCTTCATGTGTCCACATTTGTGTGTCTATTTCATCCTCTGTTCCGTTGCGGGTGTTTTGGTTGCCTTTTTAAAATGTTGATTTATATGGTTTGAACATAGGTTGTAAAACTGTAAAATTAAGTTAAAGAAGTTATTTCATGTTTTGATATGTTTATGGTTCAGCTGCAGAAAACAGTTGAGCTGCAATCGGTTGCGAGCACTCAGCAACAGTGATGTCATTTTCAGGCAACAAAAAGTGGCAAAATGGCCACCCCCTGAGAAAGCTAAAAACGGCAAGATTTTGCTGCTTAACTCAAATTCCACAAACGCAATATGAATCAGAATGCAGTGTTTAGACAAGTTAAGGTGCATAGAACATATTATTGTAAAGGATATTTTGGGGTTCACTTCCCCCCTTGAAGCAACTGCACCTGTTAAGTTTCTTGACAGTCACAAATGGCTTCTCTTTTTTTTTTTTTTTGTTTCCGCAGCATGTAACTGCAACCTGCACGCCCGCCGCTGCCGCTTCAACATGGAGCTGTACAAGCTGTCGGGGAGGAAGAGTGGAGGCGTGTGCCTTAACTGCCGCCACAACACGGCTGGACGCCATTGCCACTACTGCAAGGAGGGCTACTACCGGGACCTGTCCAAACCCATCTCGCACAGGAAAGCCTGCAAGGGTACACCGTCCCACTTTATTGCCAAAACACAATTTCTCAGAAGGCGTATATTCACTCTGCACTCGACAGCAGTTTCCCCCCCAACTATTCTTTAAACGAGGAAGAAAAAAAAAAATCTGAAAGCACACCATAACACAAAAAAGTCACAAAAATGGATATGGAGGTTAATTTTTCTCCCAGCCACGATCAATCACCTTGCATAGATAGCCGAACAAAGATACAGTGGTGTCGTTAGATACAAGTGTCCTGACTCACCTAACCACAATTATAGCTAACCTAACCACAAGCTGCGACTTGTGGTTAGGTTAGCTATAATTAGTAATAATTCTTCAAAAATGAGGACTCAAGCTGCCACTTTCAGCTTACACTTAAGGTTACTGTCAAACATAAAACCAAGGGAATTAAAACGAGATTTAGAATAAGAGAATTAGATCTTTTGTATTTAAAGCGACCACATGATCTCGGTAACATAAACGTTAGCATACAGTGGGACACTCCAAAGACATAGGCTAACAATGAGCATCTATGTGGCAATGAATTTAAGTAACGGATATCTGAACACAAATGGTGCAGCAACACATGTAGGCAAACCATATCACCATACTCACAGGCACACGGATTATTCTTTGTTCTCTGTGAATGACTCATATTACTGACGCAATGAGAAGCTCAAGGGAGGAGCTGAGCCTACAGTCCCGTATATCCGTATGTCTGTCTTAGACTGCCCTCTGATGGCAGCAGCACAGTGGCCATTCACGACTAATTCTTTTTATTAATATTTCTTTATGTAATTACAATATGTTCATAGGAAGTAAAATATCATTGAGTGCTATATTTCTCATTACAAAACATCTTTTGTTCCTGTTGGGGTTTTTTTGGGGGGGGCGGGGTGGACCGGTTGATTGGCATTTCCATTCATTTCAAATGCAAAAGATGAGTTGACATGCAAGTGAGTTTCAAGCATGATCAAGCAGCGAATTCAACTTACTTTCAAAGGCAAGTAACTGGTAATATGAAATAAATTACATTTTGGAAGTAACTTGCCCAACACTGCTCTTTTGATCGAAATAAGTCATTGCGGAATTGTAGGCTGTTTTACTTTATTACCCGTTACTTATTGTGACCTTGGATTGCGATCTTGCGCTCGACAAATACATCACACACAGTATTTTTGGAAAAAACTAAAACCAATCCCAAAACTAATAGAACTAAACCAAAATGAAGCATTAAAAAAAACGAATACAAACTAATGAACTTGCTCTCAAAACTGCTTCAAACTAAATATTTGGGTTTGTTTTTTTTTAAAGAAAAACAAAATCAAAACAAAAATGAAAACTATATTGGAAAATTCCAAATTATGACAACCTGGCTCTGTACCACATGCCTGACGGACCGGTCCCGGTCCGCGGCCGGCCGTTTGGGGACCACTGCTCTGGAGTTGTAGATTAATGACAGGAAATGGGGGAGGAAGCGCGGCGTCGCAACATTCCTGAGCCTTGTCTCGCCCCCATCTTCCTCTGTCAGCGGAGATGAGTTGGAGGTCTGCGGGGATGGCGGAGCGAGGGCGGTGGAGTGGGTGTTCCCTCTTTTGACACCGAGTTATTTGGCTTAATTCGAGGGAAGGTGAGGGGATGACAGGACAACCAAAGCAAACAGAGGAGAGGTGTGAAGTGATCGGCATAGCAAGCGGGAGGTCAGTCGTGAGGGTGAAAGATAGGAAGGAATGGAAGGCGGCGGAGGTGGCGTGAACACGCCCCCGCGCAGGTGCGCTCGCCGCCTAATGCCTTCTAACCCTCAGCCGAGCTAATAAAGGTCAAAGTGAGTTTTCGCACCTTTCCTGTAGCTGCAGGTAAAAATAACAGCAGAATAATCCCTGCGCAAACAAGCCAAGCGCTCCAAAAACTGAGGCTCACGCACCCGAGGGACAGGCCCGCGTGGAAATATCAGCCGCGCACCGACAGCTTAAGCCCACGTTTTCCCATATCACTCGACAGGAAGCGAGTAAATAAAACAAGTCGACAGTGACAGACCTCAGACAGGCCTCTGTGGAAAGCTTGGCGTGGAAGTTCAGACTCGAGCCGCCGTTGACGCATGGAGATGTTTTGTGTTCTTTTGTGCTTCGATGTCAATTCCACACAACTACTCCGTGGCGTTGCGCAGTGTTCGGAATTTCTGCGAATAGTTTTCATGAGTTGCCATCGTTTGGCTGCGAGGTGATGGGTTCTATATTCGTTGACAGTGATGTGTTGACACGAGCCTCCAAGCACTTGTTTGGGAATTTGGTTCTTCTCTCTTCATCATGCTGGGCGTTTTGTTTTCCCAAGGGTGTTTTGTTTTACACGGCTCCAGGGCACCGGAGAATTTGGTGGCTGAAAGTAGACTAAAATTTAGGTCAACTGAAATCATGTCGAGATATTCGCAAAGAGAGCGTAAAGCGATTTGAAAAAATAAAAATAAAAAATCATGGTAAGTACTGTGGTGTAAAATTTTCACAAAACTGTTATTTTAAACAGACCTTAGACAAACGACATCAAAATCGTCGAAACTAAAAATAAGATGGTCTCGCTTTCCATCCCTTGTTTGCCACATGACATACATTTAAAATTAACCACAAAGGCTCATGAATTAAATTAACGGCCAAAGACAAAAAAAAGAAAAAGAACATTCTCGCTTTACTTACACCGATTATTAGTTAGTTTTGCAAATATAATATGTAGTTTTTTTGCAGGGGGGTGGGGGGGTAAGCATTTTCATTTATATTTATTTCATTAACACAAAATGTTCTTTTAATTTTAGTTTTATTTTGTTAATGTTTGTTAACTAAAATAGCTAGCTAGCGAGCTAGATATTTGTATTCTTTTGCATCAGTTTGACAGCAACGAACAATAGAAATCGAGTACATGCAGTCCATTCTAGGGCGGCAAAGGTGAAAACTTTCAATGGTAATACATGGGACTGAGAAATAAAGTGGATTTTTGGAAGCAAAATCACATGTAAATTCATAAAAAAAATATACCTTTACATTCGGCGAGTGACTTTGATTTTTATGAATTTATTATTGATTGCCTGATAGATATGGTTTTTGTTTGCCTTACTCTTTTTTTTTTTAACTTGAGTTATAATATTCTAAAAGAACTTGAGTACAATTTGTTGTTACTCTACCCAAGTCTATCGGTCAGTAGAATCACACGATTTCTCCCAGCCGATCAGTAAAGAAAGGTAAGTAGAACCTTAACTTGGATGATAAAGAATGAGGACAAATGCCCCAAATCCAACTGTTATTTTGAAAGCCTTTTTCAATGTTCACTGGTCAACTGAGGTCTAAACATGCCTGAGGTCTATCAGGTGGATTTATTTGTAACTGTATTAAAAAAAGTGAAGAAATAAAATGACTAGGCAAATTCTAAATTCCAGTCACTTTTTAAAATGTGACAGTTGATATTAGATGTCTGCAACGCATTTTCCCACCTCATACATACAAAGACAAAAAAATGTCATGACAGCAAGCTCGCCAAGATGTTTTCAGCTGTTACCCCTCCTCGTCTCTCCTATTCTAGAGAGTGAAAGCTCGCCACATTTTTCTTTTTGTGTAATTTCTGGAGTTCCTCTTGGAGGTTTCTCCCAATCAAGACCAGTGCTAGTCATCTTCGCGTTCGAGTCTGATCGCTTTGCCTCTGTTAGGAAAGCTAGACAGGCCGCCGTTTTTGGCCTCATATCTGCCTAATCCAACTGGAGTGGCCATGAAGCTGAGCACACAGCCACTTAAGCGCTAAGTGGACACGCACTTAAAGCAGAAAGGCTCGCTCAACGTCCCCCAAGTATGTCGGTCGTTTGTCCAAGAAGTGCCTGCCAGAGAGTCATTCAATTTGTCATGCAACCGCAACGCGTCCATCTGGGGAAGTGGACTTTGGCCTCAGCCGGACCGAGGTTCTTTATTTCCTTGTCTTCGGCCTGACATTTGTCTGAATTTACAGGCCTGAAGGCATGCTGGACGGCCATCCACGCTGCTTGCAAAATAAAGTGCGTGTGTTGTTCCTCCTCTTGTAAAGATGGACTCAACCGAGCAATGATGGCAGTGACAGATTGGCCTGATAAAAACGCTAATAGGTGCAAAGCAGACTTAAGAAGTTGGTAAGACGTGTGAACAGAACAAGTAGCCATGCAGGGGTGGAGATAAGATTGGTTACAGGAGCTGAATCACAGGAAACACTCCAGATAAATGCACTACAGATAAAAGTGAGGGGCAGGGTTGGGGGGGGGCGCGCTGTTGGGTGTCCAACAAAATGGAGATCTCTCTTTCCCACTTGTGGATTGTTTGCTTCATTTGTCAAACTAGCTTTAGCAACAGCAAATAACCTTGTTGAATAGCAGCAAACGCGGTGAGATAGAACTGGGAAAGAATTGTGAGAAAGTCTTTGGAAATGAACAAATGAAAATTCCAGATGGGACAATTTTTCTGTGTGCCACATGCATGATAAGCCAAATGGATAAAACGTGCTTTCATGCAACTGCCTGAGAGACACAAATGGCACCAATTTGGTTGACTAGGCCACATAAGCATTACGAAATAATAAGGGATTCCTCTGTTTGATACATTTGATTTATCAAAGGGGAACCAATACATTTACATTGTTATTTATAAGCTTATGCAGGCTAAAATGACAATCATACACAGCTACATAGTTGTTGCGTAGTGAGTGACAGTATTGATTTAAGATCTCGTAAACGCAACCAGTTGGGAACAAGCCTGCTTGTGACTAAATCATTTACACTCGTTAAACTTCTCTTTGAAGTGATGTCATTTGGACGTGTCACCATCACTCACCTGTCTGTCGCACTCTCGACTTTCTCAACTCTTTGACCATGTTAAGCGAGGAGGCTTCTTCATGTCAGGCAAGGCAGACTTATTTTGGAGCATATTTCGGCTTGTTTCTTCCTCCAAACAAGCCATGAAGACAAATCTACCACTCTGTCTCTGCCTGCAAGGTGCGCAGCGGAGGAGACAAATCTGTGGGTGCGTGCATGTCACACTAACTGCATCACTACTACTATGACAAAAAAAAAAAAAAAACAGCTTTGAGATCCACAAAACAAAGCTACTACTGTTCTATTTGGCAATATATTTGCACATTTGGCTTGTTTGGTAGCTTCGTGGATTTTTAAAAACATTTCCCCACCCGAATAATGCGAAATGCAGCTAGTTACACAAAAGTGCATCCCAGAACCTTTCTCAGTCTGTGACACTGTGACACACGACAAATTTGCTGCTTTTTAAAAACATTTTTTAAAGAAAATAAACTATCCATGCAACAGTCTACCAACTTGCTTTAAATAAAAAATGAATCTTTGTGCTGGATTAGTGTAACATTCTGTCAGATAAAACTCATTGTACTATTTACATAACACACACCTCTCTCTCTCTCCGCTGACCCAAAAAAACCCCAAGATTAGACCTTTATTCCAACACTTTTATCTTAATTGTCAAAATATATTTATTTTTTTCTTATAATATTAATAATAAAAAGAAGTAGATTGCCCTTACCTTACACGTGTGGCTGACTGTACGCTAATGCTAAAAGTTTGTTTTCTAGCATCGGCATTTGTAAACAATATTCCTTCCGGTCTACTTATTCTTTGAACGTAAACTTCATCATGTCAAGAATATTTGACATTTTCAAAGCTGTCTGACCCACGGTTGCTGATGTAAGCGAAAAGAGTTTCCGAACCATTTGCTAAACGTTCAGGGCTCATTATTATTCCTCACATCAGTGACACCATGTTGACAAAATGGCCGCGGTTCCGTTTTCCACCGTGTAATTGAGTGCACTTTTCTGCTGCGTGCACCCCTCCACCTGTCCCACCGCCCACCCCCTCTCCCCATCACCCAAGTTCACTTTCTCGTCATATTATCTCTGTCGTGTGTGCGACCACTCACTGTGCCTCTCCTTTTCTTCCTGTGTTCCTCACAGCATGCGATTGCCATCCCGTGGGTGCCGCCGGCAAAACCTGTAACCAAACCACAGGACAATGTCCCTGTAAAGACGGCGTGACCGGTATCACGTGCAACCGCTGCGCTAAAGGCTACCAGCAGAGCCGCTCGCCCATTGCCCCCTGCATAAGTACGTGCAAACAGTCTTTATTACCACATTCATTTGTGTTCTTGGCAGGGGAGCGCTACGGCAGAAAATGCAGATTCGAATGCGAGGTGACTGGGAAACAGGAAATGCACACTTTCGTTCTCGTTCACGTTTCGATGTTGTCAATCTACTCAGGAGGAATTAGTGCCACAACGGAAATAAAAATAGCGAGGGGGGAGAGACGGATGGATATGGGAATTAAGATGTCACATTAGGAAAATCGAATTTAAAGCACACGTTTAAAAAATGTATTATTGTTCCTGCTTTATCAAACGTGACAAAAATACATCAAAAACAATCTTGAAACATTTACAGCATTATTCTCTCCTTTCTCTGTGATATCTTTTTTTTTCTCTGACCATTTAATATGTTACATACAATTTAAATACACTTGTCTGGAATGTTTATAAACAAATCCTTTATTCCTGAAAAATAACAATTGCTTGACCAGAAAGACATTTTCTCAAATACAAATTCCTTTAAAATAACCATTATTCTTGTAAATTTACTGATTATTAAAATATATGGATATGACTTGTATGAAAAAAAAACATTTATTTTCATGATATCACATCATCTCCAACAATGCAAAGATTTGTTTTAACTTCTGGAAAAATGCTATCTTTACTCACTACTAGAACTGATTTCATTTCAAGACTGAAAATTAAAATTTTGAATTTTCTTCCCCATTATGATAACTTTTTATTTATCTTTTTGTTTAACCCGTTCATGCACCAATAATGATAACCTGAAACTTGAAAACATGGTATGCTGTCCACCGTAGTAACCGCTGTCCCCGAAAGGGTTAAAATGACATTTCTTTACCAATCATGTCTGGAAATATTTGTTTTCTCACTTTGGGAAATATAGAGTGTTGACTTATAAATACATAGAACAAAAATGAAATTTAAAATGTACATTTTGCCTCGGCTTCCAATATTATGAATTTATTTGAATAAAAACCAAAACCAAAAAAAGCTTTCCTTCCTGTGCAACAAAGCCTGTTTTCAGCAGAAATTCAAAATTATTGAGGTTTTTCCTCAAAAAAGAAAAATGGCTAAACATTGTTTTTGGTGAGACTTTGGCCCTGGGGGAAAAAAAACAACAACAACAAAAAGAAACTCCAACACTTTAATGTAAAACTGTAACTTTGTTCCCTTAAAATAACTTTTCCTCCAAATCAACATAAAAACAAACAAATAACATTTTTTTATTCAATTAATCAACTGGAAAATATGTTGCAGAGAAGCCCTCATGTCTAACAGATGAATCACCGCATTCATGTCTGATAAAAATCGAGGCTGTGTTCACCAGCGCACAGCTGCTTTGCTACTCTTTCTCTTCCTCTGCACTTTGATGGCTGCGGTTTCACAGCTCCGTTCTTTTCTCCCCTCTTCTATCTTCTCCAGCATCCAGCTCCTTTGCAGATAAGAGGGCTGTGTTTCACGCCTGCTTCCTCCCCCTGTAACGCAAAACGTAACCGCAAGGGCCAATGGAAATTTGAACATTTGGTGATTCCGTATGTCTTAAAAATGAAGGGCTCCGTTTTCATAAACAGTATAAATCCCATCAAAGTCTGCACGGCAGTGGATTAGACCCGATGTTTCACAGCTGAGCAAAGTGCGGCAGATCCGCAACAGGGAGGGCTGCGCCGCTGAAGGAGTGGTCACAACCACCTCCAGCAACTCCGACCACGGGCGTGCGGTTCAGATTGACTTGACTGCCGCCAAGTCATCCAACATTCGCCACCGTCAAATGTGCCCTTGAAATTTGAGTTACTGTGCATAAATTGTCTGCAATTCCTAAATGAGAAACGCCATAGATAGTGGCAAAAGACAGATAGGACCATGTTAGCTGTGTATGGCTGTCAAGAACTGATTCGAGTATGTTAAGTTCATATAGAGGAAAATAGAGAAAATAGACAAACAGCTTATCTAGGGAGAAAGTAAGTTGTGTACTTGTTATTCACACAGCATGAGGGCACTGATCCTTGTGTTTGCCTGTGTGTTTGTGTTTGTGTGTGTGTGCGCGCGCGTGCTTGGTGGTGGGGAGCAGAGATTCCAGTCACACCGCCTACGACAGCAGCCAGCAGCACAGAAGAGCCCTCAGGTGAGGCATACTGTAAACTATTGACATGCCACACATCGACTGTAACATACCCTGCACCCAGAAAATCAACTGCCGCTATGTTTTCTTATGCAGTAGTTGCATTGTTGTACAATTTGTAGAGTGTGTTGCTGCATTATTGTCATGATCAAAAAGAACCTAACCACTTGCACCATTTTTTTTAAGTCTTGTATTATGCAGAGGGTTATCTGCATGAATGGAACATGTGTCATTTTTCATTTGATCTAAAGGTCATTTTTGTAGTTTTTCAGTTTTACATGCTTTACACTGCGCGGGTACCTTGTTGAATAAGATTTTTTTAAGCAATTTTATTTCACTTATATGAATATTACATCTCTGTTTCTAAAGATTTGGGACATCTTTTAATATACTTTTGTTGTTTTGACATAAGCCAACCGAATTGCTCATAATAATTTTATTTTGTATGGTTTTTTTTAAAGCATTTGGAAAAAATATTTGATACTTCAAATAACCACATGGTTTATATTATATATACTAAAATAATAGCACACAAGAGTCGCATGCGCCAGCTTTCAACATTATTTTCACTGGGGATTTTAATTAATTTAACTATAATTGTTTTTTTCAAATAACATCGTTTTAGCATTAGGCAACTTTAAACATGATTCTTCCTGGAAAAAAGCGATAATTTACGAACATTTTATTTTCAACTGTATTTAAAGAGTTGCGGACATTTTGAAATGATATGTTTTACAAAAATGGAAACATAGTCGCATCTGCCAACTTAAAACAACTTCATCCACGACGATATCCAAAGTTATAATCTGCGCATTATTCATTTGAGGAGAAATGTTCAGAAAACTTTCAGATGTTGGTGTAGTTTTATGAAAATTAATGACGCAATGCACAAACGCAAGTGGACAATTCAAAATAATGGCGAATGAAAATTTTGGGTTAGCGATTGTGCAAAACGGGTGATTCATACATGCAGTTGCAGGCACACCCAAAGTGTGCTGTTGGTCTGGCAACCTCCTCTTGGGACAGCTTAGATTGACAGCACAGTCACTGCCTAACCCCCCTCCCACCACCCCCTTCTGCAGCCATGTTTCCCTTCCGCCCTCCTCCACTTCTTTTCTTTCCCGTTTTCTTTTTTTCCATCTTCCATCTCCTTCTGTTTCATGCTTTGTCCTTGACATGGCAAAATGTGTGCGTGTTCGTGTGCGCGTGCGCGTGCATGTGCGTGTGTGTTTTGCCGAGAGGGAATATATCTGGAGTTCCTCCATGGCCCCCCTTTGTCACAACGCCATGCACCTTTGGAATTGTTGCAAGGAATTTTCCACACCTCAGCGAGGGTCGATGTGGTGTAAAAACCAATGTTTGTGGTTACTTTTTCTAAAATGCCAAGAAAAGAAAAAAACATCCAACAAATAATCGGAAACTTGAAAATAAATTTTCATCAGCTGGCTCTGGCAGAGGAAAGCAGGGCACTTTCATATTCAAGTCCGTGTTTGCGCAAAGTTTTCGACCTTCTGCTTGAAAGGAGGGGGGGAGACAGGAAAAGCCTGCTAGAACAGCTTAAGTTTATTTGGGTTTAATCAGGGGTATCTTAAATGGTAGCAGGTGTGTGCCGACTCCCATTTAGCATGAGTTTGAATGTGATTGGTTCCGAACACAACTGCATCTCCAGTTGGAAGAGGGTGTGCACATTTATGCAAACGCAGTTTGCTTCACTACTTTGCCTCTCAAAATAATTTTGATTAATGTGGAAATGATTTATTTTCGTCTTATTATGTTTTTTTTTTTATATCACAAAAAAAGAGGACAGGGGTGTGTACACTATTTATATCCACCGGACAGTCAGCTGCTTGTAGCAGATTCCGCTCTAAGTGTGTCATTTTCTACTGTGAATCTGTCGATGTGAAGTGTCATATAAATGAGTGGTGTGCAGGAGACTTTTTTTTTTTTTTTTAAATAACGTTGGATGGCGTAGTTAGAGATCATCTAATGATGGCGAGGAAACGCTGGGCTTTCCTCCTCAAAGTTTCTGTTTGATTTTGAGCAGATGGCAAAGCTGACATGTCATGACGTGCCAGGGCTGCGGGTCCAGCTCATCTATTTATACTTTCACACCCCCGAAAGAGTCGAAAAGTTGACTGCATTTGTGCTCGTTTTTGAGCAGCTCTGCTATCATTTGACGACGAATGATAAATCGAGCAAAATTTTGATTCATACGTGCTGGGTTGCATGTCAGTATACAAGTAAATACTATCTGCGTGTGCGTGTATGTGTGTGTGTGCATGTATTCGTTTTTTTCTTTTTGAAACATAAGACAAAGTACTTTTAGAAAGTCTTTTTTTTGGGGGGGGGGACACATCAGTCATATTTTTCAATGCAGTGAACGATGTTCTATATGAGTCCTACACTTGTAATTTCGGCTCTTTTTTTCAGTTAAATCAGTCAAAATTCATAATCTTGTGAGTGAAAAAAATATTCATTTTTGACATTTATGATTTAATCTTACAATATGCATAATAGTCCAGAAAAAAAAAAACATTCCTTCGGAAACTTTTTGTTTAATTGCTTTCGATTTTTTAGGGGGGAGGGGGGTTTCAATGCAGTCTCCTTCAAAAGTTATCACTGTCGAAACTGATTTTAGAAAATGTAGTCGGCATGTATTGACGGTTCGAGAGGGCGAAAAATGTGAAATAAAAAAAAATAGAGAGAGAATAATATTATGTGGTCATAATCCAAGCAGCTATTTTCTGGATTTTCCAAGGCTTTGCAATGAGCAATGAAGGGGTTAAGACATCAGAAGTTGCTGTGACTAAGATGGTGAACTTTGAAATCTTGTTAAATCCAAGGTAAAGACAAAAAAATATATAAAAAAGTCAATCCTACAAACTGGGGGTGTTGATAGTGAAATCAATGACAGAATTTCAAATGATATTTTTGCGCATGCAAGTGCATGTTGGAGCCAAGCGTAGTTTGGTGTGACAGTTACTTGGCAGGTGCCTGCATGCGCCTCAGCTGGAGATGGAGAAGGTAAAGGCGCGTATTTAGTTGAGCCAACGTGAGGCCCAAACGGAATGGATATTAATTTGTCCCCCCACGCCACCCCCCCCTCCTCCCAACCCCACCATGGACCACACGAAGAGAGCTGGAATGCATGGAGAATAAGCTCCGACGGCGCGGCCCAGACAAAACACACAACTCCAGGCTCGCTGGAGGTCGCCACTCCCACAGGTCGTGACAGAGACGTCTGCGCGCCAACCCGAATGTGCAGTCGATTAAATGCCGCTGCCCTGAGCACAATGTGAAAGTCAATGAGAAGGCGAAGGAGGGGATTCGAGAAGGAATAGACGCAAGGCTCGAAATAACTTTTTTTTTCTTTGAGGAATAGCTTTGCAAATGAATGACTTCGTTTGAGAAGTATTCCCCCCCCCCCACCAGTTAATCCGGGAAACAATGATTTTATTAAACAATACAAATACAATACATTGGCGGAGATGAATGTAAGGCTGCAGGGAATAAATATTTGAGTAGCCTACTGAAAAAGTATTTGGATGATGTATATTTTTGCTTGGGGGGAAAAAAATGGCCTTTTTCTGTTCATGATGGGGTAGGTTTAAAAAAAATCTCAGAATCCGTGAATTTGTGCAAGTTGAAACACAAATATTCAGGGTACCACTGTACTTTGGGCATGTTATTCAGCATAATACAGTTGTACCTCAGTTTTCGACCATAATCCGTTCCAGAAGGCTGTTCGAAAACCGATTTGTTCGAAAACCAAAACCACGCTCTTTAAAAAAAAAAAAAAATCGTTATTGAACACGTCTGCTTACAATGGAACGCTACACGAGGAAGCGTCATTTCCTTGAGTAAGGAAGGCAAGAGGAGTCAAGTGGCGCATTCAAGTGCGCTCAGTTTAGCCGAGAACCGATTTTCGGTCGTGATCCGAGGCATAAAAATATCGAAATCTTTGGTCAAAAACCGATTTGTTCGAGAACAGAGACGTTCGAAAACCGAGGTTTGACTGTATTGCAAAATTAAAATTGTAATACTGTAACTATCATTATAATGATGATGATGAAGAAGAATGAGAAGGCCCAAATGAGGAGAAGCATGACAGAAAATGGATGGATTGGAAACCCTCAGTTTGAAATCCTGCTCAATTCTTGCATGTACAGGTCCGCAAATCTCAGTTCAACCTGACTATTGGACGTAAGGTTCATTCAAACAAGATCCACTTTCTTTCCTTCTCACTAAACTCCCTCCCGTGTTGTCCGGATGCCGTCCAAATGCAGTGGCAACAGTGCAAAGCAGAGAAGCTTGAAGCCGGGCAGCACACTGGGCTCCCGTAATCTAATGACGCGCTTTATTTGCCACACTTTGTTTTCCCCACCAGTGTGCTCGGGGGGAGAAAGGCCTCCTCCTGGGCTCTCGGTCACACCACCTTCCATTCACACCGCCGAGTCAACTTAACATGCATCTCCTTACTCTATATGCACATGAGATACATTTAAGTACTCGGTTGCTGTTTGCGAAAGCAGTAGGAAGAAACAAACGACGGCTCTGCGGCTCCCCCTAAAGGTGTAATGCGAATAACATTGATGAATGATGCGACAAATGGCAAAAGGTTATGTGTTAAGTGAAGCTATATCACACACCGCGAACACAAACACAATCCCAACTGCATCAAAGGTGAAGCAACTTGAGAATTTTCCTGGCTGGTTCGCCAATATCATCAGAGTAGGAAAAACAATGATGCAGTTCTCACAACCAAGTGTGCCATCCCATTGACAACAAAATTGTTGTTTTAAGGCCCATTTGCTACATTTGGATTCTTTAACTGGCAATGGATATCGCTGGGCTTTCCTACATATAAAATTTGGAGGCGACCAGCTGCGCCGAATGAAAACCTTTCTGAGTCGGTTTTAACTTCAACAAATGATGTGCAGCAGTTTCAGTATTTTAGATTTTTGATCGCGTATTAACACTTCATTGTGAGACAAAGCCAGTCGTATTACGAGCTAGCCTAAGGACAAATAGGCCGACACTTCGAAAGCAGTCATCAGGTTGTATTTGAACTGTCGCCTTGCACCCAAGTTTTTATTAAATTGTTTCTCATTAACTTCAAAGTGGGTCCTTGAGTAATTTTCCCTTTATACGAACCAGGAAGTAGCTAACTGCTAACAAAGCAGATGGATAAACAAAATACGCACAACGCCAAAAATTATAATTGCTTTTTGATTTGCTATCTCACAATGGACACGTTCTCTAAAAACACGAATATTACGATCCCGGCCATTATCTTATGTTACACTTTGCGAGCCAGAAAGTAGTCGTCACTCAAATGTCACTTCACAATGTATTCATTTTAATTTGTGTGATTGTGCTTGCGCGTATTCTCATTCATACAAGGTCATTTCATTCTTAGGGCATTGAATTCAACGAGACTGGACTGTTCGGTTTCGCCTCTCATCAGAACTGGTTTCATTCGTTCACGCCACAAGATTTAGTTCTTTCATCATTCATCATGAACCAGGAAGTGGCTAGCTAACACATGAAGAACACACCAACACATTGTTTTGAAGCCTACAATAGTGTTAGCGGTTTTTAACAATGCACACGACCCATTTGAGTGTGTTGCACAGCAGTGTTACGGTCGGGGCCGGAGTTCCAGATCTCCGTTTAGGCGCTCGCCAGGAAGCAAACAAAGCAGCGTAGTAACGACATCACCACAACTGCTCCCGCTTCCCCTTGTCTGTAACGTCCACACAAAGGCAACACTTGTCCTCCCGGTAGGGGACTGCCTGCTCCCAAACGGGGGTCTTGGGGATCCTCACAGCCAGTGGGATGCAGCCGGGGTACATTAATAGGGTAGGAAAGGCTATCAAAGGGTAGTATCATGATGCTTTTCAAAGGGGGGGTTATGAGAAAACAAAGCTTACTTGCCACAGCTCCAGCTTCTAAACATTTAAATGGTAATCTGGCGCCAGCTCAGATAGACTCTGTTGCATTTGTCGCTATTCTTGGTTACTAGTGAAGATACCGGACTTGATCGATTCTTGTCACAAACTTCACTCTTCTCCTTCTTTGTGACACCCCCCCCCACCCCCACCTTATTCCTCTTGTTTTGTGTAGGTGAGTGCAGGGGGGGCAAGGGGGGGGCATTTTTTTCTCCTTCTGGTGTTACCTTGGCAACCTCATTGAAAAAGAGCATAAAAGGGGAGTGAAGGCACGGAGCAAAGATCTGCTGGCCCAACAATGAAGTTTGTTCATATTCAAGCTTCGGGCACTGCATCCAGTATTTGCAGCACTCTCTTCCGCTAAAAGAGGCCGTGCCTTTTCCTCGTGCTGCACTCGCCGCAAACAGAGTCTGAACTCTGGATGAGATTTTCAGGAGCACAGAAAAATACATCTGAAGATTTGCTTTCAGGCCGTGTTATTGTTGGAAGGGAGTGGAAGTGGATGACAGATTAGCAACCTAGCGTTGGGGCAATGGCGGCACACGCTGTCTTGCTAAGAAGTGGAGGGCGGAGGTGGTGTTCTTTATTTCGCTTATAAAGCCGGTACTGTATATTCAAACGGTGGAACGTTGTTCAGATCCGCACCAAGTGGCCTTTTTGATTGTTAGCATTTGATAGCAAGAACCTCAAAAGTTCTCGCAATCGATATGTGTTATATGTGGTCGCCCGGCCATAACCGACATCACAGCGAGCACACGTTTGATGTTTTGTCTCATCATCCGTGTTTTCAAGGCTTTTATCCTTGTTTTAGAATCGTTTGGGTGATGGCTGTGTCCGCATGCGGTATTGATTTGTTCAGAGTGGACACACTTGCCCGAAGAACAGTGTCTTCTGCACCTAACTCTTCTTCACGGATGGCTAATTTTTCCTTCCTGACCTCCCTTTGTGTGGCAATGACCCCTTTCATACCACCCCCCAAGCCTCCACACCCTGGAATAGCGGCTCGCCCGCCCCCAATGCTCTTTCTGCGAATGTCCACGCTGCAATGAATGCCAACGTTTGACACGGCCCTTCGGTGGGGCCTTGATCCCAGGGCGACGTTTTTTCGGGGGGTCGAGGTGACAAGCGAGGTGAGATTTGGAGGGAGGCGATGGAGGGGGCGGCGGGGGTGGAGGTCCAAGGGGCGTCGGGAGGGTGGCTGAATGATTCCCAGGCTTTGACAGGGAATAAGTGGCTATTGGCTTGTAATTTGTAACGCCGCAAACCTGCTGATGGTACCATTAGTTCTCGACAGGGGCCCACACAAGACAGCTTGGGGAGGGTGGGGGTGGAAAATTCTTTCCACGCCACCTATTGCACATCCTCATGGATATGTTGAGAAAAGAATGCAAGTAAAATCAATACATGTTTCACAACCTTTTTGGTGGTATCGATGATAAGGTCAGAAAGATTAGAAACATACTCTAATGTAGAAAAATGTATGCGTTTGTTGGATTGGTATTTCATGGTATGGCATGGGGAATAACTATCCAGCCAAATGTACTCTTGCTTAATTGGGGTATTTTTTTCTCACGACTTAAATAATGCTAAATAAATAATTTAGACATGAGCATGTTGAGGGTTTGACTGTAATTTACAAAAGTAAATTAAAAAAGGGCATTCGGGAGTTCATAGGTGCTGTTGATCTTGAAAATAATGTTACTCAAAAGGCTTACAGTCAGTTAACTAAGTTAGCTTGCGGCAATTCGAATGCCAGGATCTGATCAATCAATTTAAAAACTTTCAAAATCTATATACATGTTTTGTAACTTATTTATTTATTCTTGCAGAATTATAAAACAAAAATGAGGAAGTCAAAATTCCAGTATGTGTTCATTTCCTTGGGACTCCTTAAGCTGTTCGTGGCAGTAATCAACATTTTCCCTAACTGCATTTTGGTCTTGTTCTGCTTGCAGACTGTGACTCTTACTGCAAAGCGTCAAAAGGCAAACTGAAAATCAACATGAAGAAGTACTGCAAGAAGGATTACGGTGAGTCAACGGTGAACGGAGATTAACATTCATTTAAAAGGGGGTGGGGGGAAGGTGGAGAAAAAGTTCCAGAGTAAAGCAGCACTGTAGAGATGGTGGAAAAAAAAATTATCTATTTGAATTGTATGGACGACAAACCAATTTCAGCTCAATTTTCCCTTTTTCCATATAAACCCGGTCAGTTTGAGATGCAAACTCAAACCTTTGACATTCAGCTCCCCCTCCAGAGCCCTCCTGATCGTTCCCTGTGCACATGCTTGATCCCCTGTCTGCAGTAAATCCTAAAGACCAGAGACATTTTCCATCCCATCCATCTCAGCTCCACATGTTGCAGTTCACAGGGGAGAATCTTCACTGATGGCATACCGAAGCGTGTAAAGATTCAACGTACTACATCTGCCGCGACGCAGGCGGCAACACGAGAGCTCCTCATTAAGGAATCTGTGCCCCCCCCACATCCCCACCCTTCTGCCCCACCCCAAACACTGTTCTCCTTCCCGCCGCATTCCTGCGAGCGTCCGTCTGCCGTGCCATTCAAGGTGTGGATAAGACGTATGACCTCTCCCCCTTTTTCTCTCCTCGCCGATTGAAGTGCTCAACCGAGCATCCCGCGGAATACTTGACGGGCGGGCCCGATCGGGGGTTTGTTCCACAGGGATTTGCGGTTGCTCCGGCGGCATTTTAGAGGCGCCTCCAACCCGCCGACGGCCCACAATGTCGTGAGAGTAGCCTTATCGCTCACATCGGCATTCAACAGCAACAACGCCAATGAGTTTCATCATCATAGGCGTATACGTACACCGTTCCCTGCAGAAACCATCAGTCATCACAGCACAGGGCGCCCGCATGTGGTGCGTTGCATGAAATGGCTGACATGTGCTGGTATCCAGGGATGACCCCAGTGGCATCCAAGCAAATGCAAGTAAACACAATGTGGTTATTTCCTTGATTTTTGGGAACAGGGAGACTGTGTGTTGGCAAGCGAGGTTTACACGCCAAAGTTGGGAATAGGGAGAGGTTATCTCAGCTGTCATACATAATGACCCTGTCAACTCAACTCAACTGTATTTATGGAGCACTTTCAAGCAACCATCGCTGTTTTCAAAGTACTGTACATGGAGCAAAAAATAAGTTGCACAAAATAATAAGAAAATAAATTTTAAAAAACAATTTAAAATCCCGTGTGCTCTAAAAATGGGTTTCCTGTCCCCCCCCTCCCCAAAAAAATATTATTTATATATATATATATATATATATATATATATATATATATATAAAGCATAAGCCTAACATGTATGACAAAACATTTACGTAAAATAAAT
>CAAKHF010016950.1:0-11573 GCA_901007745.1 Hippocampus kuda
AAACCTGAACTCACCCATTTTTAATACCTTAATTTATATTTTATATTTACATTTATTTATATACTTTTTGTTCTACTTTCTCCCTTTCATAATTGTGCTGCTGTAAATTGGGAATTTCTCCATTGTGAGACAAATAAATGTTTTCTTATCTTATTAGTGAAGCTATGATTTTGAAGTAACATGGCAACGCACTGCATTTTTTTTTTCTTTAAATCACGTGTCAAACCCAAGGCCCAGGGGCCAGATCTGGCGTGCTACGCCATTTTATGTGGCCCGCAAAAGCAAATCAAAGATGTCAACTTTCATGATGCTTGCAAAAATCTCGACCAAAATTTCAAATTCTCATTTGTAATTAATAAGAGTGATACTGTAAGCATGTTCTTGTTACCAAACTCCTCATGACAGTAACTTAAACAATCGGTGAATAAACTGTTATTCTTGACTTCTTTGTATGGTTTCAATCATAACAGCCCTCCAAGGGAAACTCTAATTAAAATCTGGCCCGCGACAAAAATGAGTTTAACACCCCTGCTTTAAATACAGTAGTTCAACCGTGTGCATTCTTACCCAAGCTGGAACTTTCTACACAACTAAAACCTTTTTTTTGCTGCAGGTAATACGGGTACTTTTTTTGGCAATCATAAAGCACAGATTTTTGCACCACAAGTTTAGATAAGAAAAAATAGTGCACAGATTATAGAGTGTAATTTTTAATTATATTACCATTGGAAAAAAAAAAAGTAATGCTCCTTTCTGTTGTTTAGCTCGCATTCGCATGCATTTTTCAACACCTACTTTTAATTATGACCTCATATTCATTCATAAGGATTTGGGGTGGAACTAGATTATTTAATCATCAACTCATCAACAAATATTCATCAACTTGGCCCTGTTAGCAAAGCATCTTTGCCAACATGTTTATTTTGTTCTCATTTCTCATTCTCGTGTTGACTGAGGTTGAAGCAATCTTTTTGTCAGTGGGCGATTAAAAAAATAAATAAATAAATGTAGTCTGATGGTGATGAGAGGCATGCAAATAAAGACTCATGTAAAAGAGATTGCCACGAATCATCAAAGAATTGCGGTTTTCCGGGAGCTCATTGTTGTGTGGGGTCATTACAACCCTGCAAACATGACCATCATTATGCTGTGAATAATTAGTCGTATAATTCACGATAAGTGCCTCATCTTGGAGCATTTCTTCATATTCAGCATTCCAAATCAACATGCCATTTTCGCTGAGCTCCGCACTAATTAGGATGTAATTCAAATGATACAACATTCACTTCATGGTGTGATTTGCTTACTTGGCAACTATTTAATTGCCTTTTTCAAGCGCATACAATGATCTTATTTTTCCTATTTTTAATTAATATCTTCAGTTAATTTATCATTTTGAATTATAAATAAATAAATACACATATAAAGGAGTTCCATTGTGGGTTTTTTTTTAAATAGCTATGTTATAACGCAGTTACTATGTAAAATACAATTGACATGACATTTTTCATTTAGCTTTAATGTGCAATACATTTTAATGTAATTTTTATTTATGTTCAGTTTTGTTTTATTTTCCCATCTTGTGCTAAAATACAAACCTATCTTTTGTCACACCTATTTGACACAAAGCCACAAGCTCATCACATTTGTGGAAAATGTCACTTTGGGTTTGTTTGCCTTTATTATTCAAAGGCGACCTGCAAATCATCATGTCAATCATTAGGCGGCTATGCCAGCTGAATTAACTCTACTATTAACGCCGGGCACATTATTTTGATGCCCTCTCCACAATAAGCCAAGGCCGTACACAGCGTGCATGAAATGGTCCGCATATTCCTCCCCGAAGGGCTCTGTCGCCATGTGGTGAGCTAATCAGGTCTTCTTGTCTCCAGCCAAAGCCACACAGAGGCACCACAACAAAGAAGGGCCTAATGGCCTCCAATTTCCCGCATTAGTGCCCATTTAATGGCTGACCTGCCCTCTCGTTAGGCGGCGCGGCATGGGAGCGCGCACACACACATTCACGCGCACACTTCCACAAAGCCTCGGGCCCACTTCCACCCCACTCTGAGTGGCATAATCGTCCTGCCTGTGATCAGCGGTGCAACCGCTTGCTGAGTAATCGCGCCTCTTTTGTGCACAATAGCGTCAAGGTGTGACAGGTTAAAGCAGGCCAAGAGTCTCCGTCTTGCCCATCCGCTTTTTCGTCTCCCGGGGGGTGAATTCCGCCATGAAGCGCGTGCGGCCTTATCATGGGAAGGAGAAGAAGGACTTTGTCGCTGTACTTCAGTGGAATTGAGTGGGAAATCTGCCTCATTTCATTGGCTGATATTAAGATGAGTCAAATTTAAGATGGAAGTGGCAGTTGATGTCTGTGCCGCTCACATAAATAAAGACCAAGTGGGGACCTCCAAGGTGGTTGGAATGTTACCGATTTGAAGCAGTTGTTCTCCCACATTGAGGTGGAAGATTCTTAAGAGTAACATGCCTCTTCCAACTAAGTGACAGAAATCGCCGCATACAAAAATTCCCGTGCAACCCGGTGAATTCAGTTAATTGACCTTATTTCGGTGAAAGTCATATACTTTGCCTTCTACTTGAATATTCACCAAAGCGACTTTAATTTCTCCCAACAGTTATTTTCTTCTATTTTCTGAGGAACTTGTACTTTGACTCAAGTATCCCCTTTCAGGTAATTTATAATGCATCGAAGGGGAAAGCGGCAGTTGATGTCTAAAGGGGTTCCCCCCCGCATGGCGGAGGCTCGGCTGGAGGGCGTCGCGCGTATGGCGGCTATGCCATAAAAATGCCATGGCTGGAGGATGACACTGGCAGCTCCCATTCAGGACGGCGGCCCCCTCGATGCTGAATGAAGATTCTTCAGGGCCCGTCGGGTCCCCCCAGTGAACAATGGCCTGCTGAGAGCAGCTGTCTTAATAGCGTGAGGACTGACAGCTTTGACGGCACCCGAAGCCGGAGACAACGCTCCGCTGTGTGATAACATAATACGAGCTAATCGGGTCGGACAGCCGGCGAACGCGTCGTGTACGTTTCCACGTGAGGCTGAGCCCCGCGAGTGCTTTGGCAGACGTCGTGACACCTTGATGCTCGGGAACCCGATGTGAGAAAACGGATGTCGCGGCATCACGGAGAATCCTTCCTAAGCGGATTTGCGGTTCCCGTGGCAGGAGAGAGCAAGAACCACTGCTCCTTTACAGGAGAGCACTTGGCTGCTTATTGAGTGCCTGATCTGCTAATCACAGCGGGGATCATTGCAGGCTTCCTCCTTGTGGAATAGTGTAGTCACTTCTGCCATTTCCTCCACTCTAATTGTTTGACATCCTCTCCTGACACCTCTGTGCTCCACCTCTACAAAACGCACGAGCAAAACAGACAAGCGAGACATCGATCCAAATCTCTAAATCACCTCCAGTCTGTTTACGCTCTGGGTTTGGTTTCCACGACACAAGCGGATCATAGTCTTGTGGGTTCAAATATCTCCTGGCAGGTCCTCTAAATGTGTCTCTTGGCCCCCGAGGGCTTGTCGGGGATGGGCCGATGCTGTCACCGGGAGACGGTGAGATGGCCTCATTCACACACTTCATTAACGGTGATTCACGCTAATCCCAGAGGCCGGGCCAATCAAATCCGCCACTGGTCCCGGAACCTTGACAAAAGATTTTTGGAAGTCTTGACACTTGACGGGGTAAAATGGACGCTAGTGTTTTGGCATGCCAATCCAGCAAACAATTGGTCCAAGGCTGCAGACTGTGTTCACTTGACATTTCGATATTCTAAACATTTGGGTGAAACATTTGTTAGAACTTCTCGCATTCCCAATGGCGTATTAATCTCGCCATCTTTTTTCGATCCCTGGAGCCGATTCCAGCTGACTTGAAGCGAGAGGCTGGATACACCCTGGACTGTTTGCTACCCAACCACAGGACACAGTCACCAAATAACCATCCATGCTCACATTGACGCCAATGGACAGTTTCTTTTGGAATCCAACCCCCTTCAATTAACCTGCCATGCATGATTTAAAACCAGAGTGAGGTATGTTTGTGGAGATTGTCCAAATCATTCCTGTCGCGCTCATCCACAAAGCAGACTTATTCTTGGTTGTTTAACGTGGGAAACATGCATGTGAATTTTCTTATTCATCCAGGTCATTTCATTCTCAGGGCATTGACTCGATACTTCAGCTGGACTGTTCTGGTTGTCTGAGAAGACGTTTCACCTCTCATCTGAGCAGGTTTCATCAGTTCATGCAACAAGGCTTTGCTTACTGCTGCACCCGTCCGGCATCTTTGAGGGCAACCAGAACAGTCCAGTTGCACTCGATTCAATGCACCGAGAACCAAACGACCTGGATGCATGAAAATATTCCCCAGCATGAGAATCCCCAGGATTTTCTGTCCTACTGGAGGCTAAGTCCAAAGTGATATCATCACACCTGAAAACCTAAGAACTCACATTACCAAATAACAGAATTCATAATTGATTCTGAAAAAGCGTGAGCCACCAGCAAAGTTTGACAGTCGCATTTTTTGCTACCTATGGAGATCAGATTAATGTAGATCCCTTGGAAGGAAGGAAAGGGAAGACACTTCATTGTCGTCAGAATACCTTCTTTGTTTTTGTTCTTTACCTACAGGAAGTGAGAGTGTCCTCAGGGAAGGTGACACTCCCCACTTTACTTTGGGAAATGCTTCCATGTTGGACTGACGCATCCTTGAGGATAAACAGATGAGTCTGGAATGAGGGATGAGCTGGGAATTGGACAAACTTCTGTCTGCTGCATCCAAGGTTTCCACTCCCTGATAAAATAGACTTTGGACAAAGCATCTCGTACGCGTGATATATTACGACACATGAGGACTTCTGAAAGATACCAAAATCTCTTCATTAGCTTTGCTTGCTTTCTTTGTTCGTCATTGGGGCGAGTGGGAAGGTCCTCTTGGAATCCTTTTTTTTTTTTTTTCCCAATAAAAATGAATCGTATGCACCCAGATGAAAGTGAAAGTATTTCAACCCTTTCATGCACCCTGTAACCTGATAACATGATAAGCTGTCCACTGTAGTAGCCCCTGTCCCTGAAAGGGTTAAAGGTCATCAGTACCACTGGGCACCAGTTTCAACATTTTATGCAAAATTGAGTAAACCTGTCATTCATTCATTCATTTAGACAACCGAGACTTCTTCGTTCAGATCATATTTCTCAGCTTCTGAAATAACCCAGGACCTCCCTTAGGGGACAATTCCCCTCAGTGGTACAATTCAGTTGGACTCAGGTCACAACATTGAATTCTGATCCAACTTTTCTAAACGGAATGCAAAAGTCCTGTCCTGCTTTGAGAAAAGCAATACATAGCAGTTATTTTGGTACCGAGAAAGACCAAAAAAAAAAAAAAAAAGTACCAAAACTCAAGACTGAGTTTTAGTTGACTGTATCATATTTTCTCATTTCCACCAGGGGCCAGTTGGGCCTTCCCCACTGAAGATGTCATTTGAGAGTGGTACCTTGGCAACTGAGCCGAGTCGCTCTGTAAATTTTTGCGAAGCGGCGCAGAGGAAGACTTTGAAATGGAACGGAAGAGAAATAAATCCGACTGATTAATGTTCCAATGATTTGAAATTCCACCAGCTGGCTCGCACCGCGACCTTAGCTGACAGCTGATTTCAACGAGCTGGACAGAAAGTTCTATTTGCACTCAGGTGCGATAGGAGCTTTGCCCAGTGCGATGATGAATCATATTTTACTATCTTATTTCATGGAGTAAGAGCTAATCTGAGGGTGTGTGTGTGTGTGAGCTGTACATTGTTGAATGTTTGCCACAAAGTCAAGCTTATGTAGAGATGGGTAGGCGTGAGCAGGAAGCTGCCACAGGGGCCATAGATCTCAAACGTCATAGCATACTTTCTGCTGCGACGCATTTATTGCTCTTACTTTTCCCCCTTTCATATTGTTTTCGGATCTGACTTATAATTTCCCCCCCTGAATTCCTCAGCATTCATCACTTTACGAAAGAAAAGCCATCGGTGCGAGAGGAGAGAAACCCTTCTAGGTTCCTTGGCAGGGCGCAGCTGGTTTGCCTTCATACGGATTGTTTCTGACACTGATGGAGAGGAGAGATTTTGGCTCCACAATAATACTTAGTCCATTTCTCTGCGCCCAGTAACATTTTAACAATTGCCAGCAAAAATCAAGGCACACAGTGTACGACCTCTGCTCACTGCGCAAGGTTGGAACAGTAGCCCTTCGTCGAAATAGTAGGAGACTGTCGTATTTTCCGTCCCCCATAACGCGATGTGACACTTGCAACTCGGACAGGAAGGATACAGTCGAGGAAGGAAAATGAAAACCCCTCTGATTTGGGGAAACCCAAAACCTCATTGTGATTTAGTCATCGCAAGATGGCAATTAGTGAAAGGGCGCCTGCTCTTTGCCAGAGTCAACAAACGGCTTCAGCATGAGGGAGGAAATGTAGAGTTTTGCAATAATGTAGATTTGTCACGCCAGTAAATGCTCAAATAGCTGCATTTCTATATTTACTTTGGTGGCGGCAAAATTCCAAATGTTATTTTAACCGACTTTTATTGTTTTTGGATTGTGTTTTGTTTTTTTTGCCAAATAGAATGATGAATTTCCCCTAAAGCAAGCCAGGCTAGGTTCCAGCCTCACCCAGGAACCTGGATGGACAAATTGATTTTTTAATATGTGAGGTACCCACAAAATAAATACCGTATTTCCTCAAATAGTGCATTGACAACAGTACTGTCCTTCAAGTAGAAGCCTCCTTTCTTTCACTCAAGGAGCACATGTGCACTGTCACTCCCTCAATTTGTACCATTTGTGCCATGACACACAAACATGCAAACATGCACTGTGCAATGACTGCATATTTGGACTCTGTTGCTAACCAAAACAACAGCACCTTTCACACCATAAACAGTGTGTCGGGTGACTTAAAGTATGGGGTCTTGTCTGTTCCTGCCCAGTATAAAAAAAATGATATTATGTGATATGTCATTCTTTAACAGTGATTTGTGTCCAGTGTTGATACATCCGTACATTTGTCAAAATAAAGGTCTTCTCTCTCATCCAGAACACCCGTACCCCATCAGCAGTTAAGAAATGAATGCACACGGTATAATTGAATTAATGCATTTGTTTATAAAAAGTAATCAACTCGACGGACATTAGTTGTTGTTTTTTTTAAACGCCTGTTTTAAACCGATATTGGCTTGTGTGTCGCTGACACTGTATCACGAAACACAGTTGTAGACATCTTAAACAGTGATTCCATAATTGCCGCTTCCAATTGAATTTGTCTTAGAATTAAAAACAACCAACGTAATTAAAAAAAAAAGTTTTAAAACAGCTTATAGTATCCATAGGTTAATAAAAATGTCAAAAATTGAAAATGTGTTGTGTGAGCAGCGTTATCAGGCAGTGAATAGGAAGTGACAATGTAAAATCAACCTGCACGTATTTTGAATCGTGGCCAAAAACATTTTCAGCATTTCTTAAATAGGCCACTGAAACATTATATGATCAGAAAAAAAAATGCATTGACATATTGACACTTACTTTTCACCTTCATTACTTCATACATTTCTATCCGACATGCTGCACGCTGTTGTCTCTGTGAAATATGAAAATCGAGAATACTGCAGCAAGAGGTGTCATTTTCGATGAGGTCATCGCCCGCTGGCCACTGTTATTCTTTTCCTTCTTTCTATCTTTGTTTGCCATCGCTCCAGTCTTTATTTCTTTTTTTTTTTCTGACTTTGTTTGTTATTGGCGCTCTGCGATCATTTCCCGCCCACTGCATTGGAAACCTTGCGCAGAAACCTGATATTGTCTGTCTAGTTTAAAACCACAACTGTTCAACAAAAAACCCATAACCTGGACTTTCTTACAAGTACAGCCAAAATGATTCATAGCTTGGCCTCATTTGGACTTGAAGCTAATTGCGGATTGTTGAATGTGTGCGTTACACGGCCAGCTACTGGATTGACATCGTACCTTTGAGTGTGTGTCAATTGCATCAGCATTGGTGGGTTGTTCTGTATAAAAGCCACCAAGGTGGAATAAGACGGCAATATCCCACCATGGGCGGTATCAGAACAATAACAGAAGCCAGAATGTCAGAAAGCCCACCTGGTAGATTTCTGTTGGAGAACTACAGAGATCTCATCCCCACATCCATCTCGGAGTCAATTCAACAGAGCCAGAGCCAAGTTTCCGCCTCGTTTTCGACACTCCCTGCTCACCCCCTCCATTTTGGTAATGAATCTTCACCATCATCTCATAACACAAATATTACCTTGAATGACTCAATTTCCTTATAATTTCCTTATCGCCCCCCCACCCCTATATAATTAGGTTTCCTTTGTTTGCTTTGTCATCCTCCGCTGTGGACCCTATTAGCCTGTTATTACAAGCAGGGAGGGAACTCATCTGGGAAATTTCAATTTAAATCACATATAACCCCACGTGCGCGCACGCACACACAACCACACGCACACGCGCAGAAGCACCACGGCGAGTTATTTAAATAACGCTCGCTGGTAGCACGCTGAGTCAAGTGCCTCTCTTCCGTCGCTACGTCTCCCCCACCCTTGCCTCACTTTCCCTCTCTTCTCGGGCCCGTCTCCCCACCAGCTCTATGGAGAAGCTCAATCAGCTGAAGCCAGCAATTTGTAAACTCCTATGTTGCTCTCAGTTGGACACTGAGCCTAATTAATTGTCTCTTTTGTGCCGAAAGTGGGGAGGGGAGGCGGGGGTGGAGGCGTGCAGAGGCACGAAATGAAAAGGGAAAGAGTCGGAAAAAGGAAGACGCCTTCCTTCTATGCTCGAGAGCCTCTTTCACACAGAGATTCCATGTACGTGCTGTGTCCTATTCACCGGTGCCAGGCAGGATTTCACATATTTAAGTGTTCTGATGCTCCCATCCAAAATTCACGGTTTGCTTTTGTAAGTGTAGCTCCTGTGGGCAAAACATCCTCTGAAGTTTTATTCGGTTTTAGAATCGGATGGCGGTACCTCTCAAATGTATTCCTGGACCGTATCAAGCCCACGAACCGTAGGTTGCGCATCTTTGCCATGTGCCTTCATTACCAAGCTAAAAAAAGCAAAGAAAGAGTGGGACAAAGACAGCCTGAGTGGGGGGGGGGGGGGGGGGAGCGTGGGAGGGGATTTGCAACACTGAGGACCTCCCACCCCTTCACCCCCACCATGTGTGTTATCTGTGCGAGCTAATGAGTGATGGATTAACCTGGGCTCACCCCTAGCAAATTGAAATGACCTTGCAAACTTTCGCCTCCAACCCCCCAAAAAAACAAAAACAAAACAAAACCTTCCATTCCACTTCAACCAAACTGATGCAACAATGTTCATATCATGCATGGTGTGCGCCGCTGATGACTGCAGTGCATCCGGTGCTGACCTCTGCTGTCTGAGATATCTTTGTGCAAGCGTAACAACGGCAACAATGAAAAGCAAATGAGGTGAAAGCATATTCCATGGGTGACACACAAACACTAGCAAGGCTGGAAGGCATCCATGACGAGTGGCGTTAAAAAGCCCCTCATGACCTGATGACACACACACACATGCACACACGTACACAGCCCAAGCCGTGACTTATATGGGAAAGACAAAGCCATTGGTCATAAATTAGCCTGAGCTATTCACCATCACACACAAGGAATTCAAGTGACTGTTTTTTTTCCAGTCAACTTGTTTGACGCTCAATGAAAGTTTGATATGTCGCAGGTACATTCGCTTTCTGCTCTATTTGTGTGTGTGTGTGTGTGTGTGTGTGTGTGTGTGTGTGTGTGTGTGTGTGTGTGTGTGTGTTCTTGTATTTCTGATGCTCATAGTCAGCAAAGCGGTTTTTCAAGATACGAGCTGTGGTTTGGCCAAAGTTTTACTTCGACTTGCAAGCAAAAATGTTTCATACGAACACTGTATGGTGGCAGTGAGCTCAAATCAACTCACTTTTTAACAAGCAGACGTTTAGCAATTCGTAAACATTTTTTCTTTATTGCCGCTGCCATTTGTTGTTGAACTAAACATAAAACAAAGAATAACACATTGTGTATTAAAAAAACACGAACATTAATTTACCTTGAGATAAGTTATTTTACCTTCATGTTAACAATGCAAAAAGACACAGATGGGCTAATAGCATTAGTTCCATGACGCCGTTACCCTTTAAGTGACAGATATTTGAGCACAAAAGATGGAGCAGCACATGTAGACAGATAATAAAACAATGTTCACAGGCAAATATTTGTTATTCTCTGCAAAAAATGACTAATATTGCTGCTGAGGAGTTCTAACATTTCTCGTCTCCTTGTGTCTGTATCAAACTGCCCCCAGCTGGCTATGGCGTGCACACCAGGACAGGGAGCACTGTCAATTGAATTCAAGCGAAAAATGGGGTCAGTTTCATTCTTTATATTCTATTGAATTATGTCATTCATTTATGTTTTTATAAAATACAATATTAGAGTCGTACTCTTTTTGTTTAGTTTCATAACACACGTTACAAACATTTGACACGTTGATTTGATGCGAGTGTGATATGGTTACATGAACCCAAAGAAAACGTTTCCAGCGTGTCTCCCCGCGTTCTTGCCTGTCATTTAGAATGACAAGAAGAGCGTTAAGCTAAAGCAACAGTGAGCTGTCGCTCAGATGTGCTCCCGACGCCGCCGCCGACAACACCGCCTGTAACTCCATCAGGCCATTAATCACATGTCGCCACGTGCAGCAGCAGCCCTGTGGGCCCTGATGAGCTTTCGCTCGCATTTGGTGGTCCCGTCAGCGACTTGTGCGACTGTTGCCGGGTATATGTTAGACAGCAGTTCAGAATTCTTTATTTATTTACACACACACGCGCGCGCGCGCACACACACACACACACACATTTTATATATATATATATATATATATATATATATATATATATATATATATATATATATATATATATATATACACACACACACATATATATACATATGGTACCAGGGCAGAGACAGGCATATATTCTTTATCATTGCATGAAATGAGCTGACTGATTTCAAACTCTTCTTCGTGTGTGTCTCCAGTATTATACTGCCCCCAAGTGGCTTTGGCTTGCACACCAGAAGGACCAGCACAATGTCCAATAGAATTGAAACACACAATGTGGCAAAAACGTTTTATATCTGGCGATTTAATTTTGTCAATACTATATGTTTCATGAAGATTTTAAGATAAGATAAGAAAACCTTTATTAGTCTCGCAATGGAGAAATTCCCAATTCACAGCAGCAAAGTTATAAAAGGAAGAAGAACAACAACAAAATATAGGAGCTGCTGGAAAGGCAGCCACTCACGCGGTGCCATTTTGAAGTCAAAATAACAAAAATAACACAACACAACACATAGGACACAGACAGTCGTGCAATCTTCACCACTTTTCTGCATACACTTTGTCTGAAGCAGTTATAGATGAAAGAGGAGAGGATCAAAGTGTCCTTTCACCAGTGGATCAGAGACGTCATGCTCAAAAT
>CAAKHF010016951.1:0-17052 GCA_901007745.1 Hippocampus kuda
ACCTTTATTCGTCTCACAATGGAGGAATCCCCAATATATAGCAGCAAAGTTATGAAAGGAAGAAAGAAGAACAAAAAGTATAGGAGCTGCTGCAAAGGCAGCCACTCTCGCGGCACCATCTTGAAGTCATAATAACAAAATAATTAGAACATATTTTTAAAAATCGTGTTTTATGCTTCAAAGAAATGGCTTTTCCTGTCAGTTCTCCCCCACAAAATCTTCTACAGTTCATATAACTTAGCATTTTTAATAATCAGTGTTTGCACATAGCTAACGAATTAATACACCCATTTATTATACCGTGTACCTGTGTTGGCTGTTAGATTTGTTCTGTTGACTGAAAACTAAATTCTCTCATTTTGTGCTTCAGGGGTGTTAATGTACTCAACCCAAGAGAGTGCCAAATATTTTATGAAGAGAAACGTGTCAAATTTTTTTTTCTTAGTGAGCAGCAACCTTTGTGGAGGCCCTCGCTGCCAACACTGCCATTATTATTCTGTGTGCGCAGCGCCAACCGCGGCTCGCTGGACCTCATCCAGCAGTACAATCTGCTCCCTCCACATAACCGAGCGGTGTTCACAGTGCATTTTGGACCGACCGCGTGATTTTTGAGAACTTAAAAACACCAAAACACGTTTGACTTTTGAGGTCGAAACTTTATTGTGTGGTACAGACAAAACAAAGATAACAAAGTATAGCTGCCTGGGGAGGTGAGGAAGAACACTGGTCACTAGTTTGGCTCCACTCTGAGGACAGTAACAACTTCATATTCACAAAGGACCAGATCAGTAAATTGTGAGGCTTACGTACAACACATTCTTTTTGTGTGGAAGTAACATGATGACAGAGCTTAAGAGCGTGAGCAAAATCAAATGGGACACTTCATCCCAAAATAGAAGCATTAACGACGGCTTGATTAGTGTAGCGGTTGATGAAACACATGATTTTGCCGCGGTGCTTAAGAAAATCAACACTAGCGGAATAATTAAAAAAAATCAATCGTATCGTTAAGTCTTAAAAGTAACGTTTTTTTTCTTTTTTCAAGAAATAGTTGATATTGGTCAAATAAATGTGGTTAAATAAAACGTTTCTTTAATTTAAAAGTCTTGAAAAGTGCGACTGTGACTCTGGCCGTGGTTAAACCAGAGTGCCTCGTGAACAAACAAAATCAGGATTTAAACTCCCAAAAGCATTTAAAAAAAAAAAAAACATTCCTGTACTCAAACACATGACCACCTCGGGTTTATCCTTCACACAAAGCAAAATCCTTTCGCAGCAAACATCCTCTCGGGTGAAAAAATAAAAATAAAAAAAATAGTAAATGAGAACTGAAATGGACCGCTCTTCAGTCAACCAGCTGCTTATTGCATCACATATAATTTCACAAGGACTTAGAAACAGTAACCCAATGCAATGTGGAGTCGACATTTAAAACCCGATTTCAAAAGTAGAAGGTTATTGCACCTACATCTGCAACTTGTACAAAATGCGGCGAACCTTAAAAACGAAATGAATTTACAGTATGCTTGGCCCAAATGTGCTATGACTTAATTGCGGGGGGTGCAGCGGTGGGCAGGGCGAGGCGCTCTCCTGTGGAGAATTGAACGGCGACGCCCCTCCGCTGCCCCCCTCCGCTTTCAAGCTCATTTCTTCATCGTACAAACGCCTTAAACCGTCATAGTACTCGTCCGAGTCCCGGAGCTGGTCCGCGGATCGCACCTTCCTGATCCTACGTCGGAGGCGGCGCGAGGGGGGGCGGACTTTGTCCACCTCCCCCTCGTAGACGTTGGTGCTGTCAAAAATGTAGACTGCGTTGGCGGGCAGGGAGAACTCGAGGCTGCGGAGATGCTCATCCACTGTTTCCTTGCAGTGGATGAACTCGACGCTGTCCACCTTGATGGGAAGTCACCAGAATTCAAAATGAATGTCTTGAGCAAACTAATTGGCTGCACGAGTAATGGCGACATGGTGGCGACTGGCAACAATACAAAGCACTTTTTTGTTCTTGAATGCATCATTTCACCCAGCATCTGCCATCTCCGTTGGAACTAGCTTCAGTTTTAGACTCTCGTAAGCAGAAAGATAAATATCAAGGGATGGAAATCGCTGTTGCAGGTAAACCATTGTCGCTTCATTCATAAGTTATTTGAAGTCATTCTGGGAAAATGTTTCCACCAAGCAGCACACCTCAGTTTGGTTTGTCAATGTTCACACTGGTCTGGTTTGTATTTTCGCTGTGCACGCCTGAAAGCTGCTACAGCTAGCATGCTGTCAGATTTGCACCACAATTTATAAGGTGGATCCCACTTGAGGACTCGGTGTCAAATTGAACAGAAGTGTCGTCTTGCTTGGCGGAAACAGTTCAGATAAACTCGCAGGCAGTTATTGTTTTTCCTCCTTACTTGCGCTTTCTTCAGCAGGTCCGTAAAGACTGAGAACCAGTCGGGCGTGAGCGCCTCCAGCTCCAAGGTGATGATGGCCAAGGCCAACGTGGAGCCCTTGAACTGCCAAAGCTGGTGGCAGGCCATACAGTGCTGCACCTGCCTGGTCCACAGCGCCACCTGGAAGCCCGGAGGCCTCTTCTGACGCCCCATGGACGGAATGAGGTGCGGGTGGCCGTAGACCAGCAGGGCGTGGAACTGCGACGGGAGATGAGACCAACACGAAAGCGCATGATGTCATTGTTGTCCTCGTAATCATCCCGGACCTCTCCCGAAACATCAGCGGCGTTCCATCAGGTTGGACGACGAATCACCCACCACCTCATCACACCTTCACTCACTGATGCGCTCGTTTGTATTGTATCGTATTGTATGTGCAGTGCTTTTCTGTGCTCTGGCCGTAGGCGCCACACCCAGTCTGAGTCAGGCCGAAAAGGTATGAAAATACATTCACCGAAGCGGACATTCATACATTCTGGACATTAATTGGGTCCACCGATGGATAAGGTACAAGGTGTTCATCTCTCGAGGAGCTGCGTTGTTATAAGCCATGTTCACTTTGTGCTCTCAAGTGGAAATTTTAGTGGATGATTCAAAGGGAGTGAAACACTTTCTTTTTGTTTGAATTCTGCCTTCTCAAGATGGCCCAGAGGTAACGACAGCATCTCACTGTTGTCATAGTGAGCCGACTGTGATGAATTATCCATCGATTTTATTGGCGCTGAAAGAAATTTTGGAAAATATATTGTTCGGTCTGAGTCGAGAGTATTTATTTAAAAATATTTATTTGAACAGTATATATATATATTTAAAAAAATAAATATCTTTATTTTGTATTATTTTTTCAATTGTTATTATATTGCGTCTCTTTATATTGACGTCTTTGTAATACTTAAAGCAAAGTGTTGGGAGAGGCCCTCAACAATATAATGCCACTTTTCCACTGTACGTTGCCGTTTTGCTTTGCTTGTTTTTTCCAGTTCAACAACAACAATTTTCCATTTACTTAAAAGGAGAAAGAAATGTTGGAGTATAGTACAGCAACAACAGGGTAATCTAATGTTAGCTTGTGTATTTATTTTTTTGCCACTTCTAGCTGTACTGTACTTGACCAACAAGCAGTGGTAGTTCCTCTTTTGCTGTCGAGAAAAAAAAATGAATAGAGCAGAGCAAAGGAGGCACCATACAGTGGGAAAGGGGCATTAGTTTAATCCAAGATGGGAAAAGTGTCATTTTGTTCTGGCGAGATTGTGGCTTTAAGAACTTCCCATCTGCTGTTGATTCTTATGGACGAAATGTAGGTTGACGAGATTAACGGCTCTGGAGGAAGCACGGCGGGAGATTAGACAAATCACCGCCTGATGTTACAAGATGCGTGTGAGAAATCTTTGCCGGAAAGGAAAATAGTCTCAACCAAAACAAAGCCCAAAAACTTTGGCTCACGACGATCTTACAATGTGAATGAAGTCGACGGGCGTGGAGGTGTACAAGTCCCAGTGCAGCTTGTCCAGAATGATGCGCTCCATCCGAACGATCTCCGCCGTCGAAAAGCTGCAGCCGCTCTGTGCAACCAAGTCGCTGACCGAACCTTTGACCTGTTTTACAACGCGGGGCCAACAACAAATAAAAGTGTTGTTTGCAAGTAGCGCCAACGTGTGCGTGTGTCTTTCTTTTGAAGTGCCTCATTACCTCATCTTCCTCATTGATTTTGGCAGCGAGGACCAGGGAGGTAAAAGCGATACATTTTAAGTATTTTGGCTGCGCCTAAAAGCAAAATGGACACAGGAATTCGTACCTTTAAACCTTGAGCCAGTATTTGATTTATTTTTTTAATAATAGAATTCACGTACTTTGACAGTGGAGAGCATCCGGTTGAGGACGCACACGCCCAATGCAAAGGTCTCTGGACAGAAGTGGAAGCGTCTGTTCATGCCCCCCAGCCACACGATCATGTCTTGATGTTGGGACGACGACATGTCAGCACCCTAAGGAGACAAAAGGTTTGAAAGACTGTTAACTTCTGGTTTACGTTGCGTGTTATACGCAGACGTCTTCCCGAGCAGGTCCTTGAATGCCAAACGCACCTGGACAAATACGCCCTTGAAGACTGGGGCCTTCCAGAGGCGCGCCTCCCGTACCAGCGCTGCCTCCAGCAGGCCGAGCAGCCGGCGGTTCTCCGCGTCGCCCGGACCCTTCATGGCCAGCAGCGCCCGGGCCACGATGCAGGCAAGGCCCACGCACCTGGTGGGGAGAACAAAAAAAAAAAAACACTTGTTTCAGTGTGAATTCAGCAAAAGTCATTTTTTAAACTTTTTATTTGGGTTTTTGGTGACACTCCCAAATTATGTAAAGCAAACAGGTCCATTTAAAGGAGTGCTACTTCAGCATCAATAGAGCCTTCACTAGGAACCAAATTTAAGGCACATAGGGGTCCTTGGTTTACTTACTCGGATTTGTTTTATGTCTGTGGCCTAGAAGTGTTTTGACACCAATATTTCCAGTAACTATTAATTTTCTAATGTGGAGGTTCTTCTACTATGATTCCAAAACTAGGATTTACACAATCAGGGTTTAAAAAATGACAATCACCAGTCCGATGATGACCGAATCTATTTGAACAACTTCTTTGTTGACTGCACAGACAAACCAAGCTGTTCGCGGTGGATTGGGACTAGGCCGGCCTACCAAGAATCAAAACTGGCATATAATTGACACCCATTGAAATTCATTGGGGGAAAATAACAATTCAACCCTATATTTTTTCTCCAGAACAATTTTTTTTCTCATAAACAATCAATACATGAAAAATAGCTCGTAAACTCCGAGGAATGCGACCCAATAACAACAGAAACTAGGGTATCTACTGTAAATACCAATATTAATGTGTCTTGTAATGATTTGTGGTTCCCCAAAACAAAAGTGTAACGCAAAAACCTCGTCGAATGTGTTAAGTGTTTACAAATATATAAGGAAGTCAAACGCCGTGGTTGCTGCAGGAAATTCTGCGCAAAACATTTTGAGAGGTCGCGGGCAGACGGTGAACAAACAAAGCTGCCTAGACAGAAGCATAGCTACGTGCAGCAGGAGTCGATTGTCGTATGCACGGTGTGAGAAGGCAGTAGACGGGAAAGAATCCAGGCGGGACGACTAGCTGCAGCTGCTGCAGGCAGGCACGGACACAACGCATTCATACCGCGACTTTTCTGCACGTTACGACATCCTTACCTCTCGTAGTTGAAATGCACGATAGCTCCCCGATGGCGGGTGCATTTATACGTCTTTTTAGAATTAGTCCATGGTCAAAAAAAATTAATAAGCAAACCGAGGCGGGACGCTGCAAATAAAGGCGTTGCTCTGAAGTAGTAAATATCGTGCGTAATAAGCGGTGAGTAGCCACATTCTATGTTTGATAATCGGTTCGTTTAAGAAGGGAAACAAGAACGCGTAAAGGAGCACGAATAAACGAGACAGCTGCAAGAAAACAAGCGCAAAAACAAGACAGGAAGCATAAAAAAAGCCCAGGGACTGAGAGTAGGCTGTGTTTTGAACACCGAGCTCCTCCCCTGCGATTGACGTCACGGATACAGAGAATTATGTTAGTGGGTCAAACATCCGGGGCTCCTGAGCACAAAACTGGTCAAAAACACTGAAAAATGACGTCGTTTTTTTGTTGTTGTTGTTTCTCGTAATAGGATTTAGTCAATGAATACAAAGAAGTTTAATATCAATATCTTATCTTGATGTACCTCGTTTAAGGCGCAAACCTGACGACGCACAATTTTTCCCCCCTCTGTAAATCTACGAAACAATAACAATCACGAACATAACCTGAGATATTTCTAGGCTCGTTTTACAATATGGCGTGCTCTCTGGCTTTGTTAGCGAAACGATTTTGTTCAAAGTATAAAGCCAATTGACAAACTATTTTAGCCAAGGGACTGCTTAATCAATCAGCTTTCAAATTTGCTCCAGAAGGCCAGTTTAGTCACCATTGCCCATCCTCTGATTGATTGGTCAGACCAATTGGAACAGGCCCAGGTTTGGCAGGCCTGGAAATTTGATTCCCTCTAATTAAATTAAATACGTCGAGTGAACTAAAATGTGACCACAAATTTGTGTGGGTCACACATTCCACTCGTTCCACAAGTTCCCGTTGCCTACTGTGGTGGTCTGTCAATGTGTGAAGGTTACCATGACGACAAGAGGTTGCACTTCTTGTTGGGCCCAGAGTAACAAGAACCTATTGCAAAAGCTGGAAGGTGCACATGAGCTCGAATAACCAGCATAAATCATTTTTTCACTCAGGGAGTTAACACTTCATCACTAAGATGTCAAATTACACTTGTCGATTCGTGTCGGCGAGTGCGTGATTTGGAGCGTATGGCGGGCACATCGCCAAACGCCTCCTCCGCCCTCCACTTCCATCACCCCATGTGTTGACAACTTCACTGATTAATGAAGTATTAATGAGGCAACACACGCTGTGCAAACCATTCACACATCAAATATTTTTACTGGCATTGAGGACATTCGAGATCTTAACTTGTCACATTTGTAATTTTTGGAATAGTCCTGATTTATCCGTCATAAATAGGTGACCCCAGTTAAAATGAATGGCAACACTACTGCTACTACTACAATCTGCTCTATGTAGACAAATTCAAATTCCCTAAGTGGCTAACATATTGTAAGTGCACTGTGTACTATAAACAAATTCACTCACTTGGAGTATCCAAGTGGCGGTTTCAAAAGTGTGGCCTTCGCTGTGGCTTACACTGTACAAAAATTCATGTCAACATTGCGCGTACCGAGAACATGGAGGAGCATTACAGCCACAGTAAAAAGAAAAACAAAAATGCATTAGCAACAGCCGCAGTGTAAAAATATTTCATAGAATCATGTAGACTGGATTAGTTTCAACAGCTATGGTCAAATGTCTTTCATTTTTTTGTATGTGTATATGACCCCAGATGAGAAAACACTTGTACACATCTGGTCTGATAAAATCTAGACATAACAGTGTGATAACTTGTCTGGGATGATAACACATTTGGAGAGTCTCGGGGGTGCTCTGGCTTCAGCTTGCAGATGATACAGCACATAAAGTTAAACAATACAAGATAAGTATCTTGATGCTTTGCTCTGATCTGTTAAACAAGATTTTGCAGTGTCATTGGACCCCCCGTCTGTGTCCACCGTGGTAACCAAAGAATGCTCCGGCACCAATCACTGTCAAGCAACGCTGTGCTGTCAGGAGCAGTCGGTACACTCGACTGAGCACTTTATGGCTCCAAAGTCGCATGTGAGCAGCCCGCTTTTGATCGCAGTCGGAGATCGGCCATATGCTTTTCTTGCGCCCTCTCTTTGGGCGTTGTTGCCTAAACGTGTACAGTACACGGAGTGGAGGCCATTGAGTTGAAGTTTGACAATACATCACTCAATATGATTGAAGCTTTGTTGACACTTGAGGTATATTTTGGAACAGCCCGTCATTTATTATCAGTTTGGGTTATTTAGCCACACCACAGGGTCAAAGTATTAGGGAAACCTCTCAGTGCATTTCTACACAAATGTAAACTGCATCACCAATAACTAACATAATCATTGCCTTTATTTCAGTGTGAGTTGAACCATTGTTCATTCCTACATGTCAATTTTATGACTATACAAACAATCTGAAACACTTGCATTTTTTTTAAATGAAGCAGATTGTTCAAGATTGACACTTACTCTTTGTCTTATTTTTTTCTTTTTTCTTTTAGTATTATTATTATCATTGCCTCCTTAAAAAAAAAACGTATTCCTTACTGTGACGGCGTCATGGCAATTTAAATGTTTTGCATTCCTGGTCTCCAGACAATGAAGCTTGTTCGAAGAAAATCACCGCGTGCTTTCTGGGTCACTGGACCTGGCCTGCATGTTTGTTTTATACGAATACTCTGTACTTATGAATAAATATAAATAGATGACAAGCATTAACATGGTCCAAGGATTATAGGTTTTAACCAAATAGAAAAGCTGGGAAACAGTCTACTCACCACTAGAGGAAGCCAGAGGCCAGCTCATGAATGTTTACACAGCGGGGAATCGCTTCTCAGCATGAATAAATCCTCACAAGAACTGTTATTTAAAACAAAACAAACAAACAAAAAAAAAAAGCAATCAACCGCGTACGTATTTTTGAGGGGGTAAGTTAGGTGGAAGCCGCAAAATTCAATTCAGACCTCTCCGCTGTTGGGCAGATGTTCTAAAGCCACTCGACCTTGCTGCCTCAAAAATATTCAACCCCAAAATATTTCTAAGATCCCCCTCAGAGGACAGGGGAAAGATTACCCACCTGGGCAAAACGGTGTACTCGTGTTTATAACGTCAGCCTCACAGTTCTGAGGTTCATCGTTCGAATCTCAACTGGGCTTTCCTGAGTGGAGTTTTTGTGATCTTGCGTGAGTTTTCTTCCACGTTCCCGAAACATGCATGGTAGATTTATTGAAGTCTCTAAATTCTCCATAGGGTGGGTGGATGGATGGTGGGAAAGACTTTTCCAATGCAGCAGTCGTGCATGGTGTCCCCCCTCAACCAATAGGGGGCAGTATGGCTACACAAAAGGCAAGCCATTGTAACCATTTATCCAGAGGAAACGATTATGTAATAATCAAATTAACTTGGGAGCCGAGCAAAAAGTCACCAAGGAATTGGTGGCCGCTCAATATTTCCCAGTGTCTAACTTCTGCAATTCAAGCGTTTTATTATTAAAACCTACATTGACGCAATCATTTTCGCTCTGATGCAGATTTTCACCATCAATACAAATGTATTTGATTTTATTTGTACTTTCAATAATGTACGTGCAATATTTGCTTTACAACATATTGCAATACAATTCTCATCATCAGCATGAGTTTGAAGTTGCCAGCTCATCAACCCGTTTCCACTCAAGTCTCCTCTGGTGAACAATTCAAAGTGATCAGCGTTGACTTTGAGCGTGAAACGAATTAAAATGAAAGCACCCGCTGCGTCATCATCATTAGCGCCGGGCTAACTGTCCAACATTGTACATCTCGTATTTAAACGCTGTTTAATTTAGATAACGGAGTGCTTTCAAAGTTCCTGCTGCAAATGAGTTTTCAATGCAAGTGGGTTGGAATATGTTTCTCATTTGGACGAGAAACGTTCTCGTCCTAACAAGAAGTTTTCTTCGAAGGCGTACGTTTACTTGTTTGAACGAGAAACTTTCTCGTTAGGATGAGAAATGTCTTTACCCATGAGCGTTAGCTTATCTAAACAAGACTTCCAGACGTTTTAAATGTCTACAAAACGGCGAAAACTTGCAAGTAAAGCAGCAATGTCCTTATAATAAAGTCCCAGGTGAAAATATCACCAAACTAGATCCCGCACTGTCATTTTCACTCAGATATGCAAACCGAATGTGTCCCGTGCACACATACTGCGTTCGCCTTCTAACGAGAAACTCTGTCGTCCTAACAAGAAAACTTTTTCACCTGAACACGAAACTTTCTTGTTAGGACTAGAAACTTTCTTGTCCAAATGGGAAACATATTTCATTTCACCTAGGGACACATAAAGCCACCTCGGAATCAAATTCGATGTTGACCAGTGTAATCGAGAAGCAGGCATACAAATTGGAGACTCTGTATTTCTTCCGAAGTCAGCAAACTCACAACGTCAGCGGGGGATCGTAAAATTATTTACTCTACACTGTATATGCACATAGCATGCGACTATATATATATTTTTTAATGACCATGCACCTACTGGTTGAAGTTCACTTTCATGCCCAAACTATGCGTGCTGTCACGTTGCCAGAGGAACGCTAATCAAGCATCGCCCTTTTCACAGGGAGCCGCACGCTTACTTGAGAAAGACAGAAAGTCACACGTGCGCATAAAAATAAAAGGGAGGCCACCTGTGCCTTGGAGGTATGAAGCTGTGTCAGAGATATGAGCGGCTGGTTTGTTCAGACCGCTTTCTAATGAGACTTTGCGCTGCCACCGTTGCTCCTCATCGCAACGGAAAGCCCAACAACACCTGTCCTCCTGCCTGCGAGCTTTTTCCGCCCTAATGAGCATGCACGCATGCACACGTACATACACACCCTTACCGTTTCTACTTTATTTACTCGGACAGTATTTTATTTTTTTTCCATTGCGAAATCAGGACAGCTTTTTAACAGCAGTGAGATAACGCATGACCCCGGCGCGTGCGCGCATGCGCACACATACACACGCACACACGCGAAGACAAAACGCTAATTAATGTTTGAAAGTGAGTTTACAGGATGCTATCATGCAACACCGATTGCCTCGGTTTTTCTCATCCTTTGCGTTTTTCGTGTCGTGATGTGTGCACGCCATACTGTACACGTGACGCGCATGCACGCAATATACACGAAGCCAACTTATTGCTGCATGGATCGAATAAACGTGTGCTCTTCTAAGTCATTCATAATACAGAACCAGCATGCAAATCACTTTTTTCCCCCATTTGTGCCATTTATTTTAGTTAAATTTAAATCAGAGGTCTCCAACTTCGGTCCTCGAGGGCCTAGGTTGCCCTGCAACTTGTTTTTGTTCTGGATTTTAGTTCGATATACTCGTCTCGCAAGCCCTTTGAGTTCTTTGGTGTTAAGCAGGAAGAAGCTCTGCGGGCAAATCATCTCGGAAATTGTGTGTTTTGATGAATTCACACAAGCAGACCCATTTTTCGTAAAAAAAACATTGAAAATATGTGAGGGATTAGGTGGTTTCGGAAGAATTTAGGTGGCCCATGTCTTAAACAGCGCCAACACCTGCAAATCTTTACATTTCCTCGGTTAGCCTCCATCTTCCTTGACGTGGATATTAAATGACTGCTGCATTACTGTTTAATGGCTCTGAACCAAAATGAATCATTTAAGAGGCTCCGCCATTTAAGCCACGGAAGTCTTTGAACCAAAATTTGGAAGTGTGGAAAATTAAAACGCCCTGAGATGCTTATTTGCAGGGTGAATCACTTGGGTTTCTGTCAGCAAATATTAGTAGACTTCAGCTCAGTGAGCATCTGAAGGACTAACGCCATCTAGTCACAATTTGAGGTATGTGCAGAAAGGTCCTGTATACTTCTAGTACTGCACACTAAACACTTGATTCCAGCACTACAGTTTGCCACGAGGTGCCAGTATGGCTCTGCTATGTCCATCAAGCGTGTTTTAACGCTGAGTTGTTTTACTTTATTTTAGTTGTACGGAGTTGAATTATACTGTGATTGACTTCTCTGAGTTAGTTTACTTTATTTTAGTTTTACTGAGTTGGACTGTACTGTGATTGACTTCTCTTTACGCGGGTGTGACAGTTCAGGATTTTAGAATTCTCATTAAAATGTGTCTGTACGGTCAATAACATTTTTTATGTTGCTGACAATTAACTTGACATTATTTTCAATGCTATTTCTTTCCACTGTAGATGAGATAATTTTGCAATAATTTGCTGATTGGAGTTAGTGCTGATGGAGGGTTAATTTTTTTGCTGTCCATCCATCTTCCTCACAATGTTGTTTTTGTTTTATTGTTTTTTTTTCCTCTGCTGCCGTTTTAAATTACACCGTCTGAGACCTAATGCCTACTTTAATTCCATTTACGCCGTTTAAATCAACTACTTGCTTGCTGGGTGTTGGCTTTCACCGCTTGCCTTTGTCGTATTTATGAGTGTTTGCCGTCACTGCGAAATTTCCAATTACCCGATGGAATAACATAGTTACTCGCATGGCGTGAATACAAAGATCCTGCTGTTTGCCCAAATCACTGCGGGTGCTGAAAAGAATGTGAGAAGAAAACGAAACAGCCACAGAATGACAGGTAAGTACATTTGAATAGACACGTGTGCTCCAAGACAAAACTGCTGCATTGGTGCGAAGTTCATTTTGCAATTTTGTCACGCGTCGCGCAAAGAAGGTAAACAACCACTAACAAAACTCCTGCAGTCACTTTATATGCTAATCGTGTGTGTGTTATTTATTCTGGTCCACGCAAGGCTCATTTATTGAGACAATTACAGATTTCCAGACGTGGGACAAGGGCACTGGAAAATCGGAGTCTGACGATGAATAAAGCGGCTGTTTACTGTCCAACATTTGAGACTAAATTAGACACCAATTTTCCTCGTTATGTTTTTCCGACAAACAATGATAAGAACAATAATGATAACAGGCACGTAGATCCTGCGAGTGGAACGCAGCCAACCATGTTCAACATACACATTTTGTCCATGACCATATAGAAATGCCCTCGAAAAGAAATTGGTGACTTTCCACTGGAAATAAACGTAGCATTATATTTTTCCACATTTCTCTGTCAAAAACAATATTTTACCAATTATCTGTCTTTTATATGTCTTCACAGCAGTTGACGTCGACAAAATTAAGGAGCAACTACTGCCCCCGGTGGCTCATAGAAATACTGCAAGTGACGCACCGGACGTCAATGGCACGAAAATCATGACGTCACAAAATTGTTTACGTCCTAATTGATCAGGCTGCGTCTTCCGGAGGCCTTACTTTCTATTCGGCCCACTAAACGTCACTTCCGGTGCAACTCGACCGCAGGTGTTTTCCAAATTCCAGAAACACAATTAGCACGCCGAACGTGAGTTTGGGCATGACGTGCGCTCAAGTCGCTCATGCAGTGACATCGCTGGCTTCGTAGAACCAAGCCTGTTAGTTTGGACACAGCTAATGTTTGTTTCCAACATCCCAATGAAAATTGATAATATGTGTTGTTGTTGTTTTTTTTTTAAATGTTATGAGCGCTGTCAAAAACAAAAGGCTCTGCACACGTATAGTATCGAGCTGAGTGCATCAACCTTTCAAACCACCTTTTCATGAACGTTTGACACTTGCAAGTGAACCGGAGGATCCCAGCAGTGCTCCAAGTCTCCCGAATTAGTTTTTTGGAATGTGGCAATCAAACTGGACTACGTTTTTATCAAACTGGACTACGTGGGAAAAACGCGGATTCAAACCTGAAACTCTCTCTGCTGTTACTCAGACCTGCGAACCACCAGGACGGCGAGCCACAGTATTGCAGAAAATAATCAGGTAAGATAATTTTCTGTTTTCCCTTAATTCGGGCAAAAAGTAAACTGGTCAACAGCAAATTTGAATCAGATAGTTTTATGTGTCCGAAAATGTATTTTTGTTGGAGAGTTATTTGTTAAATATTTTTTTAAAAGTCTGGCCAAAACATAAGATTGTACCATATGGATTATATCATGCATTGTAGTTTATATCGTTGGGTTTTAGAAAAAAAAAGTCAACCTGTTGCTCAGCCTATTCCTTAATTCTGAAATATTACTAAATATATCACTATATCACATATTATGATGATGACATAAACCTGATGTGCTTGAACAAAAACATGGGCAGATTTGGAGTCAGTGCAAAAATAAAATTCTCTCGAAAATGTATTTGCATCTCTGATTTAAAAAAAAAAGTAAGCTTTTTTTTTTTTTTTTAAAAAGAATCTCAGCTACCTGCTTATTCACCTGTTGGATACACTGTCAGAAAGAAGAAGCGAAGTTTACCGCTGCAAAAGTTGCTCATGCTAGATATGAGACTATCATGCCGCCAATGTGGTGAGAAGGCAAACCTCAAAATAAGCCTTACCGACAAATAAACATCATTGCATTTATTTTGAAGTTGTCCCTGGCAGTGTGTCACGGCCGAGAGTATTTGTCGCCTTTATATTGCCGTTACCAAATGTTGCCACCAACGTCAACAACACATCCTGAAATCAAGTTCATTTGCAAATTACGGATGCTATAAATCTACTTAACGATGACATTGTATTTATTATATGGTCCCTGTTGGCAGCATTTGCGGCTAATAGCTAGCCACCAAGCAAGTGCCCCATACAGGCTGGTGAGAGCTGCAGGATTATTATTGTTTTTTTTTTAAAGGCAGTTTAGTAAACAAAAATGACTGCACATTTTGATGGTGACAGCCTGATACGGATTGTTTTCTAACAAACCAGGCGAACTGAAATGTGCTGTTCACGCTGGCAAAGTCACTACTGTGCCTCTGTTGTCACTTGATCTCATTGACCATCATCGATGGGGAGAGAGAGACGTGATTGAATTCTCACTTACTAATGTTTCTGTAGAGGAAAATACTGTGCTGCCAAGCTCAGTTTACATTTATGAAGTGATGATTTTGGAGATACGAGGATTCGGCCCGACGTCAGGTAGAACATGTGCCTTGGCTCAATGCAAGTTGGGAAACACTGCAATAGGTCACCATGTTGGCCACTTTCTCCAGGTGTGTACAGTAAACAAACGTCCATGACCACTCGATGAGGAAACGCGATAATACAAAAGATCGGCATTTATCCACAATTACTCTGTCTTGCCTTAAAGGGAGTCCTTGACAATGAAAATCCATGCTGCGCAACGCCCATAAAGCATGGAGTCATTGAGATGTATCGCAGCATTTATTGGGTGCGAATGCGCGACGGCCGGCTGAGTAACGCTCGTGCGTTTACAGCGCCGCCGACGTGTTTATCACGGCGAGTTCATAAAGCGCAGAGGGGAAAAAAGGTGGCGTGAATAGGTCAGAGAGCCGCAGCGGACGTTGGCATGCAGAGGGCACGCCGCCGCTCATTGGTGGCCCCCCCTCGAGTACATCTCGGCCTCCATCCCCGCCTCTTTGCAAGGTCATTTTGAAAGTTGGATTGAAAAGACTGCCGGTTTCCGAGCGGGGCGGTAAGATGTGCAGTCAATTGTTCATGTGATATCTCACGGGCCATGCAACTTTAAGCCTGCCGGCACGATGGACTGATGACACCATTGCCAATGGATTGATTTGTGGCGTAAATGACCTTGTGCGATCGGATATGAAGTCAAGATTTGAGTAATTGACCTCGTCATCCATCTGGCTTCGTATGGTGCCCAGTGTGGCTTCGCTGCGCTTTCAAAAGCGACCCCAAATAAAAGTGAACATCTGCATCCTCTCGAATGGGGATCACGTTTTGTCTGCTTTCGCCAATTGATTGGATTGAACATCACTGTGACTCCATGACGTGCATGCTGAGAGTATTTGTTGCTAGGTTACCAGATCAGCTTATCCACATGAATACGCCGAGACTGGAGGAATGACAGAAACCCCCACTGCAAGCGCTGCATACCCATTTCAGACGAGGACTTGGTCAACAAATGCCAAAGTCAAACTCTGGTGTTATAGGCTTTAAGGATTTTTGTCACAAAAAACTTTTATATTGTAAAAAAAAAAAAAAAAAATCACTATTTCCAAAGACTCATGCAGGATTCTCTGATCATGACGCAATCTGTTCTGGAATGATTTCCATTACGTGGCGTGCGTACTTTTAAAACATGCAGCAGTCACATTTGTATTCATGATTCTGACAGCGTGCAACATATTAATATGAGCACTGAGTGCAGCTTTGGAATGGTCCATTTCTCTCGTAACCACATTATATGCTTGGCTCCGGTGTGCTTAAAGCAACAATCCATCAAAAGCTGTTTGTATCACAAAAAGCAGTTTGTAACTTGTCAGCGTCCAGTCATGGCTGACAAGCTCGGATTCAAGGCACAAATGTCCCCACCCTCTCCCTTCCCCAATCTACTGCCAGAGCACAATCGACTGCTTTTTGGGGACATTTCAAGGACTGAATGTACATTTATAACCAATGTAGTTATGGCGCTTTGTACAAATATGCATCCTGTTGAAAAAAAAAAAAAAAAGACAACTTCCAAAGGGTACCCATTATTTTGAGACATGCCCCCCTAATACAACTCCAGTTCAAACGGCAGTTGTAAAGCAAAAACGGCTCGTTGACCTCGCGCCGCTGACATTTTGGTCATCGGGCTGATCAGCTTTTCAGATTGTTGACATTTTGAACAAATTTGTATGCTTGCCACATTCATTTTCAAAGTGAAACTGATGAGCATCTTAGTAGCTGAAAAAGGCCAGTTGGGATATTGTTGTTGGTTTATTTATTTGTGTGTGCGTGTGTGTGTGTATGTGTGTGTGTGTTGCAAAGGCTCGAGGCCAAGGCAGCAGCATGGATAGGAGGGCAGACTGGTTCAGGTCTCGGAGCTCAGAGGGTTCGCACAAACACATCTGTCAAAACTGGCACACAAGCCAGCCTTATTAGTGCAAGAGCCTGCACTCGGCCACCCGGCGCGGAGACCTCGGAACGTTCAAAGTTTTAACGCCCAACCACTTTCGCTTGAGGTTAAGAGAAATCACACACATAGACACACAAGATGAAAAGTTAGGATTAAATATTGAAAGGCTCAAGCTATGTGTGCTTTCAAAACTGCTTGTAAATTTTTGGGAATACTTCAAAACAGAAATTTTAGTTACATGACTCAAGTTGTGACTTCTATGTTCAATACACTTTCTTGTCCAATAGTAAATCATGTCGATTGATCAGATCCAAGATAGAATTATTACTGGAGAATCTTAATGGTAGAGGCACCATGTAATAAATCGGCAAAGTCAGACTGACACATAAAATTTTCTGTTTGTCGACCAGCCAATCAGGTAATTTTCATGCTACTCATTAGCCCCTGTTCCGGAAAAAAAAAAAAAAAACACAAAA
>CAAKHF010016953.1:0-14625 GCA_901007745.1 Hippocampus kuda
GGTCCCCAACCTTTTTTGCCCCACGGACCGGTTTATGTCAGACAATATTTTCAGGGACCGGCATTTAAGATTTGGCGGATTAATACAACAAAATAATATGGTATGAGCTGCATGAAAACTGTGGTGTTTTCGAAATATAATAATAAACACAAGGAGTGTCGAATCTGGCCGCAACACTGATCGCTATGGTAATATTTAATGCCTTCAAAATACGATACAACGCAAATTCAAAGTGCAAGAAAATGACGACTCACCACAGCCCCGAGCTTGATTTTCTGCAACTAGACGGTCCCATCTCGGGGTAATAGGAGATAATGACACCTCAAGTGTGTTCTTTATGTCCAGTCTACTTCGTAATTTTGTTTTTGTCGCCGTTGCTGCAGAAACCCCCCCACCTCACACAGGTAGGATGTCGGAAATAGCAACAGTGCTATTGTGGCGATCTCAGAGTATTCAGCCATAACTTGAATCCAGTTGTCTCGAACGTACTTTTAAGGCCGCCGTCATTTGCGATCTCCAGCAGTTTTTTTTTTAAACCAATTTTGCGACCTCCAGCGTTGTTTTTAGCGTAATCGGTCACGTGACTGAGAAGCGTGGCTTGACGTAAGTCAAGCGTGACATAGACGGATGTAACAGAGAATCCGGTAATTTTTCAAAATAAAACGTCTTTGGTATTCCGAAAAAAAATAAAACGGAATTAAGGCAAGTTCTTTCTGTGCGGCCCGGTACCAAATGCCCTGCGGACCGGTACCGGTCCGCGGACCGGCGGTTGGGGACCCCTGGGCTACAGCACCCCCCGCGACCCTTGTGAAGATAAAGCGGATCGGAAAATGGATGGATGGGGTACAGTACTTGAATGTGGAAAAAAACAACACATTTGTCAGACCTGCGACTCTGTCTGGGGTGACGTAAATCCCGTGCTGGGCAAAGAGTAACTCTTCATGGCTGCAGCTGGCAAGTATGAGGTGTTGACCCCTGAGGAAACATCTGTGTGGAAACAATTTCCGACATGTAAAATGGGCAATTGTAAAAAATACTGATGTGATAATACTAACTTTTGCCACACAGCGTAATAAGATTGCAATACTGTTACATGGTTGTATGTAGAGTATTTTGAAATTATTATTAGGTGTACCGGTAAGTCATTTCCTTCACCACACAACCACAAATGTTATTAATTTTGAATCAGTGCTGATTAACATTGGTCTTGCCACACTGAGTAATTAGACACTACTATACTGTATAGGAGGCATGCGGGAGGAGATTGGACCATATTTTTAAATTTAGACACAGCAATGCCCTGTATCTATTTATAGTTGCATGTTTCCTCACTCTGTCAGCTCCCTCAATTACTCTCATTTACATATTGCCATCATGTGAAAAACTGCACACTGACAGGCCTGCTTGTGTCGCTCATGTTATTGAGTCCGGCAACTTACCTTGACCTGCAGAAGTGCAGTTCATTGAGTCCCCTCCATTGAGAGCGCCATCTGAGGGCCGACCGAGAGTGAAGTGAGCAGCTCCGGTTGATACCACTGCCGCGCTGGAACAATCAAGCACATGGCTCATTTTACTTGTCTTTGTCCTCGTATCTTAAGACAGTCCTCATATTCAGGGAAACATCAAGGTAGCTATATGTAGCAGCAAACAAAATGAAATGAATATGCAAAGAGATACGTCAGTTCCGAACAGGCCAATATTGTGTTAGAATAATATATATATATTTTTAATCACCAGAGTTCCATGGGTCCATCATATTTTTAAGATAAGAAAACCTTTATTGTCCCACAATGAAGAAATTTGCAATTTTGGGACCATTACTGACAAGGCAGCCCAGAGTTAGTCGCTGGCTTTGTTTCTTGGCAACAGTATACTTGATGCTATTACAGGGGTAGTTTAAAAATTCACACCGATTCCAACACTCACCTTTCATTGGTGTATAACATTCGGTTCTGAAGGTGTAGTTTTCCCTTTACGTGCTGGTCCCAGTCCTGAAAATACACGTGCATACACAAATACAAGTCAACAGGCATGAAGTCTTGACATCGAACACCAGAAGCTTTCCCTCTTGCGTACAAGCTACAGGCAATTAAAAAGCTTCGAGTATGGGGTCTTGTCTTGTGACTACACGTCAGGAAATGTTCATATGAGCCCTCCTGCGCATGTATCTATGTATAACTTGAGGGATGAGCAAAAAATAAAGAAAAATTCTGAATTGATTGTGTGGAATTGATTTGCGATTGTACCTTAAATGGAAAGTTTGCAGTTTTTAAACTGGTAGCAAAATTTGACTGTAGTCTCACTTCACACAATGTGTCCATTGTGGACAATGTAATTGGACAATTGGGCAATGTATATATGGACAACCTGTGAATCCACAGGTTGCTAGTCTTCCAACAGGATGTTAGATGATCCGGATTTCATATTGAGTACATTGAGACATGATCCTCATTATTCCACAATGGATAGAATGTACTTTTTGTGACATTTTTGTTTGGTGGTGCACCTTAAGATTTTTTTTCTTTTGTCATATATGTGGCTTGGCTCAATAAAACTTTAGAAACACTGATCTAGAGAATAAAGTGGAAGATGAGCTACAACCACACAAACGACTGCAATGGGCATCATTATTCTGCTTAATAAGGCACTTGCAAGGAACAGGGGTCCAGAGCATTCAAAAAGGAATCCTCCCATGAGTCCCATCCCATTAAAAGAGGTCATTCATTTTCCCTATAGTCATTGAGGAAAACTGTCCACCATTTTGGCAATAATGTAATTAATTTTGTCATTGCAATTTAACATACAACTGACCTTGAGGTTGTAGACTTTCTTGTCGCAGATGCTGCACTGGTGTGGCAGTTGAGTGGGTGTGACAGCATGGTAGTCATTAACTTGGTAAAGCTGAAGTGTTCTGGTCCCAGAACACGACGTTTCTTCGCTTCCATGCAGGGGTTGGTAAATCCCAAAGCCCTGCATGCCGTCAGTGACAAAAGACGACCCGCCACTCTTAGCCTTGAACTTGTGGTCAGAAGTGGGCTCCTCTGGGTTATACAGTTCATTTTTGGACTGCACCGTCTGCCCAGCTGTTGTCCAAACAGTGGCGACATCAGTGGCCAATGGCACACTCACCGTGTGACTCACATTATTCAGTGGACCGTTCCATTGCTCTGTCTGTCCGGAACAGTTATACAGATTTATGTTCGGATCAGCAACATTGAATCCAGCTTGTTGGCTGGCCATATCTTGTCCATAGAAGTCTTGTTTGAAGCCAACATTGTTCAGTTGTTTTGTTTGAGCGCCGACCACGGAATAATGTCCATCAGCAGTAGGGACTGATGCTGCAGATGTGCCTCCCAAGTTGTACTGAAGACGCCTGTCGATATCGGAGGGGTACGTTGGCACGGACTTTTTACCAAACTCCACACCCTGTTGGCCTACGGTGGACGCTCCACCATGATGGTTCAGTTTCACATTCCCTGGGTTCTGGTTGAATCCCCCAGCCCCCAAGGCAGTATTTGAAGTGGGGAAACCAAGCACCCCTGTGGGAAAGCAAATTTGGGGGTTCCGCAGTTGATTGAAGAGGGGCTGGGCCATGGCAACATTGGAAAGAACCTGATTGAGAGCACTGGCCGCGGTGGCTGTACTGCCTCCGTGAGCCAGCTTCAGGCGATGGAGGGTTAGCTGGGCCTGGAGCTGAGCAAGCTGGAGGCTGGCCGGACTCAGGAGGAGTTGCTGGTTCTGCTGCTGGGCCCCCAATTGCACACTGCCAGACAGCTGTCTCCCTCCCTTCTTGTCTGCACTGTCCACTGGCACAGCGCTGATGGAAGAGGGAACACAATTAGAGTTATTATACATTCATTTAATTTTAAAAAGTCTTTTTCAGATGTGAATGAAAAGCAGGATGGATACCAAGTGTTCAAGGACATTTGCTGCCAAGTTGTTAGGTACATGTATTGACCGCATCAACATGAGGTACAGATCTTTACAAAGATAGTAATCCTCAGATTTGGCTGACACTGTCAATGAAGTATTGATAATTATGGGCCAATAGGAAACTGATTTTAGTATTATGCAAGACCAGTTCTAGACGCCTACAGTCTTCAGTACATGAATGAACACTGGTAAATTATCATCTGTCATTATATATATATATATATATATATATATATATATATATATATATATATATATATATATATATATATATATATATATATATATATATATATATATATATAAAAATTATAATGCAACTTCATTTTATTGGATTCAGCATCGGTATCCAATAAGTGTATAAAACAATTGAAACAAAAATCATTTTCATGGGAGGGACAATCTCCTACCAAGATATATGGTAACGTTTTGTGTATGTTCAAAGGACAACACAATTGCTAATGTTATTCAGTTGCTTTATTCACACAAGGTGTAACAGAATTAAACTTTTTCCAAATTATTATTATCTTTTCAATCAGGACTTTTTTTCATAATTCAATGAATGTGCTGGAATATAGTTCACTCCAAGCTTCCTTTATGCCGTATAGAATTACTGTTTGGGAACACCATACCCAAACAACACATGGTGCTGTGAAAGAAGCACTTAGAAAAAACTTAAGGAAGTCGTCTACGATTGCCGTGACCCACGGTAGCTGGTTTGTTGTTTCGTTTTTGGACAAATGTGCTTGCATACTGTCTAAACTTAGTTGTCTCAATTTTTCATCACAACATCTGTTAAGTTGTGGACAACCCACTCTTGACTCTACGGTTATCCATCCCACCAAAAGGTTTTTAGACAAATAGCCTTTGAAAAAAATGTATTACCATAACTCTGATCAATAGAGTTGTATTGTACTTGTATTGAAATGGCCACTCTCTGGAATTCTGGTTCCGCTCTATGTATTGTTAACACCCAGTTTAGTGCTACCGGAAGAATCTTTTGAGATGTCAAATATCACATATATACATAGAATTATGACAACTGATTTCACTTTGGACAATATGCAATTACCGCTCACAGAGTGGTCGATAAACACTCGTAAGTGAACGTGCATGCTGATGGCGAGAGATACCCTTACACCACCCCAGCCTATGACACACTGAAGCTATAAATAAAAGAGTTGCCCTCTTCCAGTACAACAGAGTGTCCTGAATAGACCAGTATGGAACCTTTGGTGAGCTGGAACACTGAAAAAGTCACTTTACAACAGTTTATTGTTGATGAAGTTAAGGAATCTCTTGCAAGGAGGTATGCATTTTGAAAGAATACTCACAATACTATCTGATTTCAAAGTATTTCCAGATTGAAAGATAAAAGGCACCTTGAAAGTCAAAACCACCTAAAAAGTATAATTTGGAGTTTAATCAAATATTTCAAGAATAAGATCCCTTTAAAGTCTCTGAAAAACATTATGTCACTCAAGAAAGCAGTGTATCATCCGAGAGCTCAACTTGGGAGATTCTAGGATACACCTTTAGATGTGTGTTTAGCTTTTTCTTTGGCTTTTCCATGATATCCCTACATAAGTTCAGGTACCAGTCCTGGCAAAAAAGGAAAAGTGTAATGACCACGGAACCTCAAATATAACTTTATGTCACAGGTGTCAAACTCAAGGCCCGGGGGCCAGGTCCGGCCCACCACATCAATTTGTGTGGCCCCCCGAAAGAAAATCATGTGTGTCAACTCGCATGATCCTTGCTAAAAATGTACCAAAATGTCAATTTGTTATGTGTAATCAATGACATTGAGATTTTGCAATAATTTTTTTTACCCATTAAAGTAATAATGTGATAATGCAATTAAACATTTTTGTCGTTTCACTGTCATAACGGCCCTCCGAGGGAAGACGTAACTCAAAAGTGGCCCGCAACAAAAATGAGTTTGACACTCCTGCTTTATGTGATTTGGGAAAGCTCTGCACGAGTCTTTGTCAAGGCTGTTCAGTATAAAATGGCTGGAGGAACACTAAGTCAACATTTACAATGAAATAACGAACGTAATAGCAAAAAGTCAGTGCTTTAAGTGTTCATTTGAAGAGGCTCACCCAGTCCTCCCTCTGTGCATTTGCCAAGTGCCATTAATTCTTCTCTTAATTTATTTCTCATTTGTATGAAAGTTAGGGACGTTAAAAATGTTAACTTGATTTTAGTAATTCCTTCTCCTCAGTTCCCGAATTGCTTCTGTCTACGTATGACATCATCAAAGGATTATCAATTGCATTGTATTTTAGTCATATTATGCTGTGGTTAACTTCATTATACGGTTGAAGGACAGCAAAGAATTTCCAAATCTGACTTTGCCATTTAGTTTATAAAGTTTATAAATTAAATAATTTGTAATTTAAAAACAAGCATCTTCTCTCTAAAAAAAAACAAAACACCAACATCCTAAAACACACACAGTTACATGTTTGATATTTACTAGTCTATTACCAATTGACAATTAACAACAACAACAACAAAAAAAACTATCGCATTATTTTGTTGAAGTGTTACCTTCCCTGCTGTTCGAAACGGTCACACCTATAAAATTTGACCGCTTTCCATAACTTCATGGCAGACCAATTTTAATTTTGGTTTTTCCCAGCAAGCAAAATAGCCGATATGACAAGAGCGCTTTGAATTTTACAAAATGTAACTAAAATCCAAATGTCTTCAGAGGGAAGTAGCTATTATGATTCATAATTAGATTAAAAGGAATCTAACCATACTAACAAACCGTGTACAATTGAATGTTCAACATCAAAAAAAAAACTAAAATTCAGATTTTACGTCACAATTTTCTATTTAGTTAGAAATGTCATTTCTTTCAACAAATTTAGTTAAAAACACACAGGTTGGTCTCAGGTAATGGTCCCCTGAATACAACATCCAATCATAAACAATGAATTAAAAACTGATTAAAAGAAATACCAGCTCGTGATTTTCACATCCTGCAAGTCAGATGTTTGAAGGTTGATTTTCAGCTCAATGCGCCACAGTGACTTACTTCTATTTTACCTCATCCACGAAAATTATTGTGTTTAAAGTATCTGCAACGGTTCTTACACCCATTGTGGTGCCCAGCCATGTGTACAAATTATCAAACAAATTACAAAACAATGTTGTTTGCCAGACTGAATTCTTCAACCAGCAAAATCATCATTTTTCAGGAGAACCGAAAAACAAGTTTGAACAAACATTGCATTGTCAAAGAGAGCAAACCATTTTCTTCAGTTTGATCAATAATTGTAAATTAAATAAAAATTTAAAAATAACACCAAAAGTAGGGACTGACCAACACCATTCATTTATGAAAAATGAACAGCATCTTCAAGGGATTCACTACAATTAAAAAACAAGTCGATGAAAACATTTAGACACACTGCCTCTATTTAAAATATCCAAAAGGTCACGTTTTAATGTACACATAAATCCTACTTCAGAATACTTAAGTGTCAGGAAGGTGTGAGAACACTTGCAGAACATTCAGGACGACAACGGACAGCTGCAAAATCACAACAAAATACCACCTGGACCTCATCAGTCCTTACAGCTTCAGTGGAGGAAGTAACAAATTAGAGTTCAAATTCCCCTCCGAACCCAGAAAAGCCCTCCGGTGAGCCCAAGGAAACATGCTCCACACACACCCCAACATCACACACGCTGCAGCGTCACAGATAGTTGCATGTCCCGCCTGGCTTCGGTTCTCCAGCATAGCTCGGCAGGCAGCACTTTACATCCACCGCGCTTGTACCTACAAGTCAATGGAACAAGCAGTCAAACCTTTAGGAGGTGCAGCAAGGCTCCAAATTAAAGCTGTGACATAAGTCGGCACACTGCCTTTCTGCCCATAGTCGACCTCTGCTCACAAGCCAGGACTGACGCATGACTCGCTCGGCCCTGTGATAAGACATGTACACCAGCTTAACATCACCACAAGTACTCCGCAGCCTATGCGAGTGACGATGCCGGCCGCCGTTATTAACCACCAGACAGGCAAAGGGGGCCCATGTGATGAAAAGGCACAAGTGGTCAGCTTGTGTGAGGGGACGGGGGAGGTGGGTGGGGGGGTTTGACCGGCACACATTGTGACTAAAGTATTTTCAGAGGATGCCTGAGGGTCATTCTGTGCCAGCTACAGTATGAGCTGCTGTTGGCCCGAGCTGCCAATGCGGGCACACTGCAGCCAACTTTGTGAAATGCTCAAATATTGTGTTCTGATAAATAATGATGTATGAGCATGAATTAAAACTTCTGAGTAAAACAACAGCATTTCAATATATACATTAATTGCAACTGATTGGTGTGAATGTTTTGGGAATTGCTTTTGAGATACAGTCATAGATTTGTTTTTGGTGATGGGGCAGGGGGGTTGTTTTTATCCTACTCTAATTTACACCGAGATGTGGGGCTACTATTTTGCCAGCTACTATTTTACATGTACAGGATTTCTAGCACCTCCCAGTATAACCCAAAAGATTTTTAATAGTAACTGAAGAAGTGTGTACGCACAAACAGACACATTCTCCAGTATTAAAAAAAAAAAATTAAAAAAAACCAGACAACATAAAATTCAAAGGTAACAATTAGAAAAGATGCAACGTGGCAAGGAAAAATAGCGCACTCAATTGATGTATACGTGGGGTGGGGGTGTGCTGTCATGTCATCAACAATATTCAGGAAGTATACCCAAACACTCAGATATTCCCTACTAACGACATCTTGTATGTTTGGTTTCATTCTTACAGTCCTTAACACCTTGAAGGTGAAGTCAGGTCAAACATTTTCTTTACAATATGTTCTATGCGCCCCCACTTGTCTTAACACAGCATTCTAATTAATATTGGGTTTGTGAAATATGAATTACAGGTAAGAAGAAAAATCCACCCGTTTTTATCCATTTCAGGGGGCGGCCATTTTGCCTTGTAATGCCACTTCCTGTTGACTGAAAATGACCATTCATACTGGCGATCACACCTAGGGACAATTTTGAGTGTTTCCTTAACCTTCTTTGCATGGTTTTGGAATGTGGGAGGAAACTGGAGTCCTCAGAGAAATGTCCACATATATTCATACACTAGTCATTAATACTGTATATCATACAGTAGTTTAGTCAGAGTGCAGCAGTGGGGTTGGGGGAGTATGTGCATGTAGGTGCGCGCACGTGTGTGTGTGTGTGTAAGAGGAAGGGGTTAGAGTAGGGGGCCTATTGCCGAGTAGAGCTTCATGCCTAGCAACGCCCCTGGTGGTGAGTGCTTTTTCAGTAAGATGGCGCACTGCCACACTGGGATCTCACTGTCAGTAACTTTCTCAATGAGCACCTGCCATACGGATTGATGGAACGCGGTGGCAAGTATAAGTGGCCTGCAACATCGCCACACCTAAAACTTACAGCTTGTGATTTGATTCTTGATAGCATAAGGTTTTAGTCAGATGATGTCCTGCCACCCTGATTGATCAGCGGCAGTTGACAGGGCTAGACTATTGCACTGATGTTTAAAGAGGAACCACAGTGGCGCAGGTGAAGTGTTAAGTCTAATGTCGTTCTAGATACCACGCAAAACTGTTATGAAATCACACATCTGTAGCTACTGAGTGTGACAGACAGATATAAGATGTAATATCATATATCTGTTTAAAATTATGGAGAGTTTTGGTGGACACCGTGTACTATAATACTTTGACAATGTTCAATGGAATAAAAAGTAGGTGCTGGTTGTACATTAAAATTTTCAAAATGTAGATTTATGCATGATGTATATTTGTTTATTATAATTTAAAATGAGGGCACGTCGACTTCACAGTGCAGAGGTACTGAGTTCAATCCCAGCTCCGGCCTCCCTGTGTGGAGTTTGCTTGTTCTCCCCAGGCCTGCGTGGGTTCTCTCCGGGAACTCCGGTTTCCTCCCACATTCCAAAAACATGCATGGCAGGCTGATTGAACACACTAAATTGTCCCTGCGTGTGAGTGTGAGTGTGAGTGTGAGCGCGGATGGTTGTTCGTCTCTGTGTGCCCTGCGATTGGTTGGCAACCAGTTCAGGGTGTCCCCCGCCTACTGCTCGAAGACAACTGGGATGGGCTTCAGCACCCCCCGCGACCCTTGTGAGGATAAGGCGGATCGGAAAATGAATGAATGATTAATGAATGATTCAGTCATTGTATAGACAAATGACAAAAAATAATAACAAAGTAATGTTTATATCAATAAAGGCCCAGCACAGCAGAAAAGCAGTGTTAATAATGATCATAGTGAATGAAAACTTGAGGTTTGATGCGCATGGAATTACCAGGAACTGTTATTAAAATAGGTGCATACTGTATTTACTTTTTATTAAACTCATTAAACTGTCAAAATTGACACAGAGAAGCAAAGTGTGTTTTTGTATGATATCAAATAATACACCGTAAGTCTTTATGCAATAGAATTTGAGTCAATATTACATTACAACAATGTGGTTGTCAAACTAAAACGTGTTGACAGCTCAGGAGGAGAAATTAAAGTGTCGTTCAGCTTTTTCTTCCTCACCAAGCCACTAGATGGCGCCACATTTTGCCATAAATTTCAGATGACAGACACGTGTGTGTGTGCCACCGAATGAGAGCACTTTGCTCATTACCAGCAGGTTCGGACTGTTGAATTGCTTGATTACTGTAAAGTGAATTATTACCACGCAAGTAAATACTTTATCATAAAATTAAATAAATTATTGAATTTGGTAGTTGTAAAGCTTGCTTAATTTAGATGAAAGGGTAGCAGGTAGACCGGCAAGCAGCATTAGTGAAAACTTGACAGTCGGAGGAATTCGGTGAGGCCATGGATTTCCTTGAATTTCATGGTTATCAGAGTTTCCTCAAAGCCATCTGGATGTCATTATATTCAGACAGCTTTGAGGAAATTCTGACCACCATGGCGGTCTCAGGAGGGGCGAAGCAAGCACCATCAACACTGTGTAGGAAGGGAATGAGGCCCTGTTGACCTCAAATCAAGATATTGTGAGACTGTGGGGAAAATAATTTAATCTAAACACTTCTTTAATTCCACTGACACACCTTCTTTTAAGACGTCCCCTCGCCGTACGAGTGCAATTAGTTTTAGACGTCTTCTGATACTGTCCCCGCTCGATCACATCGGAATGGCACCTGTCTGATGGATTTGCTGGAGAAATTAAATAGCAAGGGCCACATGTCAAAACCGTAACTGCAATTCTGTCAACGCACCCTTGGTCTGGGTTTTAAATGTAAAGCACACTGAGGATCTTGTGACGGGATATCAACACTGACCCTCTTTTCGGCCCTATCAGGTTTTCTGTAGTTAGTTGTGTGTCGAAAGTGATGACAGGGGTGAAGAAAAACAGCCCAAATTACCACCAATCTGCTCAGTGTCAAACGGGGTGCTGAGAGCAGGGTGAGGGAGTCGACAAACAGCTGACTGGGCAGGGGACAAAATGACATCACTTGTAACAAAAGTGATTCATCAGATTGTTTCATATTTATTTTCGTTTTTAATGTGAGTCAGATCTGGTCAGGTATTTAATTATTTGTCAGTGAAATTGGAGTAGAGCGATAGCTAGGAGGTTTTGCATTCAAGCTAAGAGTGAGAGGTGCAGTAATCTGAGGAGTGGGCGAGGACACGCTTGGCCGTCATAAGTGAGGCTGACCAACAATTTTTTTTTTTCTGCTGCTCTGAAACTGTTATTTATAGCCTACTGCCTGACTGTACGCAGTCCATTTTTCTCTGGCTGTGCTGTCCAGTGATATTTGTAATTTCCTTGGCCGAGACGTCATTTAAGTAGTTATAACATGTGCTTTAACAGGTGAACAGGTTATAATAACAGGTGTGGAACACACCCAGTCAGAATCTTTCCTGACTGCCAGTCAGCAACATCAGAGCTAAACTGGTCGACGTGGTGATGTAGTTATGAATCCCATAAACCCTCTCCTACCCCCTGCTTCCAGATCTGCACCATCTCATTTTTATGTCACACCCATTTTATTACAGGGCCTTCAAAATCAAAAGCAACCGTTTAAGGATGAGGCTCAAACAGATTGGAAATAGCTAGGGTTTTTTTTTTGTTGGTGTTGTTATTTCCACTGTTCGGTAATTTAGAATTATTGATGGTTTTCAAATAACTTTTCTATTCATCCATAACTGCTTCAAACAACAAAAAGAATGCAGAAAAGTGGTTAAGATTGAATGATTTTCTGTCTTATGTGTTGTATTATTTTGTTATGTTATTGTGACTTCAAGATGGCGCCACGAGAGTGGCTGCCTTTCCAGCAGCTCCTATGTTTTTTTGTTCTTCTACTTTCTTCCTTTCATAACTTTACTGCTGTAAATTGGGAATTTCTCCATTGGGAGACGAATAAAGGTTTTCTTCTTCTTATTATTATTATTTTTTCCATCATTCAAAATCAAAGGGAATTGTATTTATTTATTTCTTATGTTGACGATAGATAGAATTTAAGTTTAATTACTATTCGGTTGTGGAGACTTTTCTAACATGAGTCAAGATCATTACTCACGACATCAGTTAAATTAAGGACTAATGAGAGTGTGATACCTTCCAGAACGTCTTTAAGCATCCAGACCTCTGGGACGTGTATACACCAAGTCGGTGCATCTAAGATAGCAACCAATTAAAGTTAAGTAGCTGTTAGTTACCATGGTCTTTATCTTTTTTATTTTTTCTTATTAATATTTTCTTATAAGGTACAGTGCGTATTTTTCTTTAGGTAGAAGAAAAAACCAAAACAAGTATGTTGGAGTTGCTCGAACATCTGCAGTTCCAATAGAAACTTAATGCAAGAAGTGATACATAAGGAACTCCCGTTTTGCATTGTACCTGTAGACTATGTTAGCATTAAGATCGTGGACGTTCATTTGACAAAATGGCTGCGTATGGTCTGGTTAAATATTTTGTTAATTGTATCGTTCGCCTTTATTTTATGTGTCACTTTTACAGAAAACATGACAGGGGAGTGACAAACAAGCTTGAAGCAAGCACACTCGACTTCTTATTTGGAGAACTGCGTGAGTGAGAAAGTGAGAGCAGGCGCGAGGGATTATTTGAGAAGGTGCCCTTTGATAAATTTAAGTCTGAATAAATTCAAACATATTTGAAGGGTGTGGGGAGGGTACATATATTTTTTTAAAACGTTTTTTTATATCACCTGTCTATATCGAAGCTTTTCACCCATCGCAGGTGGATCTCATATGCACGCAATAAGTGGTATTTTGCAGTCGTACTCTCATCAGGAGCGGAAAATAAAGCCATTGGAAGAGCAGGCAGAGATAGCTTGCGTTCTGCAGTCAGGAGCCATTAGAGCCGAACGATGCAGGCAGACGGGAGGGATTGTTGCTGCCCCTCTATCTTCAAACTGATGCCTTACTGACAAGCGTGTGTCCGAGCAGATCCAGACACGCAAACAAACATGAGCCCACTTTAATTCATGCCACGCAATCCCTCGCTACGGGTGGGCGACGGAAATAGAAGTGATTCAGCAAGAAGTCACAAACAGTAACGTTGTCCCGACAATCTCAAACTAAAGAACTGACGCCTGCCCATGTGTGAAGCAGGACAACTTTTACTTGAGGTGCGTGTCTTTGGCAAATAGGATCATGCGACATTCACAGTACAAATTTGTAAAATGGACCACCCCCAAAACGAATAACGCATGAACGAAAATGGCAGAAGAAAACCACAAGCGTATGTTTGAGGCTGAATGTATGTGTGCCGCTTTTATAAACCTTACACGCAAGGACACAAGGTGATCGCTGTCAGCTGTCGACAACTTCGCAAAATGCCAGGGGTCCCGTTCACCTGCTGCGTCTCTAGTGGCAGAGGCCAGTCACATGATCTACACCAGGGGTGTCCAAACTTTTTGCCAAGGGGGCCAGATTTTATGTGGCAAAATGTCGGAGGGCCGACCTTGGCTGACATTCTTTACATTGACCAACAATATTGTTAAACAAATTTTAGTAAGCCAGTCTGTTTCACATTTCCATTTTTATTTTAATTTCAACAAACTTAAGCATTTCTTTTGGTTCATTTGAAACAGGTATATCACATGCAACTGAAGATTCACTCGACTTTTTCTGAAACAGAAGTCTCCTGCGTGCAAATTGCAACATTTGAAACATAAAATGTATCACCATGACTTTTCAATACTCACAAAACAAAACTTTGACTCGAACAACAGGGAAATGAACAAGCAATGCACATATCCACATATCATGATTTCTTGCAGCGCTGGAAAGTGTGCAGTATTGGGTTGTGTCTGCGACAGGTGTCGTTCAAACAATTTCAACTTAATTCCAAAGGTTTTGATGTGTGAATATAATTGGTTTATGACTGCGTCTGGTCCCTGGAGACTGGTGTTGAGGATATTAAGGTGCTTTGTAATATCAACCAGAAAACCCAAATCTGACAGCCACATAGGGTCACTTAGTTCTTGCATAGGTTGTCCCTTTTCAGCCAAAAACTCACTGATTTGCTGTCTAAGAGAGGAGAAGCGTGACAGTGCAGAACCCCGACTGAGCCAGTGCACGTCAGTGTAATAGACAACATCTCCATATTCCGCGTGAATCTCACTTAGAAACTATTGAAACTGACGGTGGCATAGCGCTCTGGAGCGGATATAGTTAATAGT
>CAAKHF010016955.1:0-15374 GCA_901007745.1 Hippocampus kuda
CGGGTTGAGTGACCGCTGGCGCGTTTTGGCTGCCGCTGCTCAACCCATATTGTATTGTTTTGTGTTTTTTGTTATTGTAAAGTGTCGTTGGGTGTCTTGAAAGGCGCTAATAAATAAAATGTATTATTATTATTATTATTATTATTATTATTATTATTATTATTATTGTTATTATTACTAGTTTGACATGCACTTCTGAGGCTGTTGTAGGTTCAACGACATGTCAATTGCAGGTTATGCACTCTACAGCTGATGCAACTGACTTTTTCCATAAAGTGATCATCTTGATTCAGTATCTGCTTTGGTCCACAATATCCATAGACATAAAAGGTGTATTCGAAGACTGTTTTCTTGCACACACGGATGCACGTGCAACCTCGCCGTCTTGTCGGGACATACAGCAGCCTTATTGGTTTCCTTGGCTGGATAATTGATCTCTGGTTAGTGATAAAAGTATAAATTAATCGAACAGCTCTCGAGGCAGAACGGGGATAACAACACAACACTTCATTGTGACTAAGTCATGTTAGCAATGTTACAGCCATGTCTAAGAATGGATTGTTTACATGGATGTAAACATGCTTTGGTCAGTGAGGATACATTCAAATCTTGGTGGCAGTTTAAAAATTGCAAACCCATTCCCCTTTAAACAATGCAGCTAAACAAATCGCAATTGTAAATTTCCCCAGTGTGGGACAAATAAAGGATTATCTTATCTTATCTTATCTTATCTTAAACGCTTACTCGAAGATGAGAATAGTTGTCAATTAATTTGATGATCAATTAGTTGTTGTTAAATCGAATACTTTTGACACATTTGATTTTAGTGATCCGCGACCCTAGTGAGGATAAAGCGGTTCGGAAGATGAATGAATGAATGAATGATTTTAGTGAAACAACACAACGGAACATGGCACAGTAAGCAGCACATGTTAAATAACCATTAGGGGAAATTTTGATAAATTGCAATTTGATTGTACTTATTCCTGGGGTAATTGTGTTTAAAATTTACTGTTGCAGTTACACAGGGTGGGCAAAAAGTAGGCCTTAACTTCTTGAAGGAAGGAAACAAAGGAGTTCAAGGAATTAATGAAACAAGTAGAGTAAGGAAGGATCGTATGAAAGGAAGGGTACATTTTAGGAAGGAATGAAGAATGAAAGAACAAAGAAAAGTAGGGTCTCCCCCATGCCAACACACGTATAGAACCTTACACAAAAAATAACACTGGCCTTGAAACCTTAATTTGTAATGACAACCCTTGTTTAAAACCCTAACCACTCGAGACCCTGACCCAAGCAAGAAACCTGAACCTTGGCTCGAAACCCTGCTTTGATTATACACAATTAAACAATGTTGAATTAATGTAACTCTAATAAATAAGTGTATTTGAAATTAAACTACTTTGGCCCACCCTGTATATGTATAGTTATATATGACCGGAGTAACCAAAGATGGCAGTATTTCCTGATTTCTTGAAGTGGTCGCCGACCCTTGGCCGTGCGTTGTGACGCCTCCCGAGCGTGGGGTTTCCCGGAGCTGAGTGCAGGGTTACCGCGCCCATCTCTGCTGTTTGATGGCCGCCGGAAGAAGCTGCTGAGATCCTGACGCCGAGGAAGGGAAGAGGGACGACGACGTCGTAGGACCAGAGTGTTTTTTTGCCGTCAAGGTGGAATTTGTGGCGCCTGCGGAGAGTGCTCACGCGGAACTGTGACCGCCTATCTTGGGGTGAATAACTGCCTCATATTTGCTCGACTGTGCCGGTGTGTCCCCCCCCTCCTTGGCGGGTTTCAAAACTGTGTTCGGGGAGTGCCGCTCTTCGCTAGCTACACTGAGCGCCTGGCTGGAGAGAGGAGAGACGAGCTTTTACTTGTTTCCAGCCGATGTGATTTTAAGAGCTGATTTCATTTGAAAGCAGGTAAGGATCTACGTTTTTTTGTCTTCAATTTTTGCCATACATTATGAATTCTGTATGTCGATAGCTCAAGCTGCGGAGATGAACCAAGGGGTTAACTGATTTGAGTGCCTCCGTTAGTTGGTTACCTTGCTGGCTTGTTAGTTGGTTGGTTGTGTCGTTAGCACGCCACTCTCACTAGTAGAATGGAGGTCAGTTTCGAAAGGCACAGTAGATTGGTACTGGGACATTTGTCTAGATTTTGCATCAAATGTTCCCATTTTACGTGAGTACTGTTGTACTATTATAGCCGATGATTTAGGAAAGTTTTCTACGTTAACAAGCTCCTCTAGTTTCCAACTAATTTAACCTTTTTTGACAATTTCCCCTTGCAAAATAAGGGTTTGTTTTAACCACAAATTCCTATCCTGTTTGTTGCCAGTAAGTCGACATGTCGGCCCATATTTTCCATGTCTTTCCTACATCCTAAGGTGGTATAAATCTCATCTGCTAATGGTCTTAGCCTTCAAACTTACAGACTCTGAAATTACCGAAACAACTTCTGGCCTCTGCGAAACACTTCTTTAAAAATCCTTCCTGTCGTGGTGCAAATCGTAGCATCATACTGCTGACAACGAAGCGAGTCTAAAAATGGCTTCTTCGCCAACCCGAAGCGCCGCCGACACCACCCCCTGTTTTCTGTCGCGAGTCCAAGCAAGTTAGCCCAGCAGTGGCCGCAGCCTGGCGTGGCTCTCATGGGTGTGTTTCGCCCGATCGTAATATAATTTGGTCATATGTTGGTGGAAGTTTGCGAATGATGTTTTCCCCCGGAGGGTGTTACTATTTGTTCTGCGCAGATTATTTGCGTAACGCGTTATTTGCCGAGAGTGTCGGAGCTGGAGGGTTTTCGTCAAATTCGCCGCTTTAAAACAATACAAGTGGATCTACAAAAGCGAGCCGAGTCCGGTGTTGAATCACTTTTAACTTTTTTACAGTAACAACAATCAGGCTGCACGGGGATACAACTTCATATCATCCTAATTAGCCCATGGCAACATGTTGACTTGTATCAAACAAATGTGTTAAATGGTATTTTAGCCCCGCGCTCTAATGTGGAAAATCATTTTCACACTTTTGGGTCTTGGGTGAACTTCTCAATGTAATGTAGAGAAAATGAGTCTAATTGGCTCGTTGCAATCCTGTTATCTCGAGCTGGGGTGTGTTGCAGAGGGCGAGCGAGCTGTTAGCAGCTACACCGGCCATGTCCCATACCCGGTCGCCTCGCACGCTCGCTCGTCCCTCGTGAAAATAAAACGGGTTGAAATGATATTTCTCGGGTCGGTTGTGCTAAAACAGCAATATGACCTCGTGTGCGTGGCATGATAAGGTTAATATGTCGAGCAAGCGGCTCGTCGGACGTGTTGATCGTCGTGCGCCTCCCCCCAACCAAGGGGCAACAAGATGCCGCTTTTAGCAACTTCGCGTCGAGCTGGACAACTCGCGAATGGGTGCAGTCAGTTTTAGCCGTCGTGTGGATTTCCTTTTTTTAACTTCTCTTCTAAAGAATCGTTATAATTTACTCGCACGGGTTTCGTTTGGCCGGTGTGTCCCCACCCCGCAGCGCCTCCAATGAATGGGTTCCTGTATTGTGGGCCCGAGTAGCTGCACTCAACAAGATGGCGTTCAAAGCCTTCCTCATCAGCGCCTTTTCTCCCACTCGTAGACAGCTGCCTAGCGCCGGATGACTTCGAGCTTTGGGCCGCTAGCCTTCATTTCCCTGTTGTTAAAAATGTCCAGGTGATGTTTAAAGGCCATTTGTTTCCTGGTCAGGCGAGTGCAGTTAGACGTAAGACAACAAGATAGGGAATTGACTGTTAGTGCATGAATGAACAGTAAGAACTGCAAATCCATTTCTGATCACATTCAAATGTATGCATGTCAACATAACCGTTTGTAGTATGTGGCCTTTTGTCATTGTATTCTAACCTCAGCAGTCTGTTTTATCCAACCTCAGATGTGATTAACTTTGTGAACAAAATAAGATGCATTCCTGTTTCATTTTTTTTCATCCTATAATAAAATGTAATCGCACATCCTCTCCAGTAGGTGGCAGTGGCCTTCTCATTGTCAGAGTCCGCAAGGAGTATAACACCTCTGCAGAGGTGTACTTAAGAGTTTTATAGACAAATGATACTATTTAAAGGTGAGATGGAGAGTTTAGAGCGGTGCAAAATATTTTCGTGTTCCTTTTGGGGTTATGACTAAAAATAATTGAGAAGCACTGCATTAGATGTAGTTCCCTGATTCTGACTTGCCCGTGGTACCAGGCTGATGGTCAAAGCCTGAAGCAAGAGTCAGCACAGAAATATCAAGGATGGGCCATGCAGAGGTGTTTTATCATATTTGAAGGGCAACCTCCTCCAATATGATGTGTATGTTACACTAAGAAGACGGGCTTTTTATTAAACAAATTTCAGCTTCACTTTAGATATCGGTCGCCAACTATTCATTATCGCATCTTGCAACCATCAAGCATACACTTTCTGCTGGTTCTTTGTCATTCATGTCCAATGCTCTGCTCGCACACTTCCTAATGGTAGTTCTTTGTTCGTATGCGAACAGCTTCTTCCAAGAGGCAAACTAGCCATTGAAATCGAAAACATCGAAACAAGTCCAGTTTCTCTCAATTTTTGATGCCCATCCCGAAGTGGTAGTGTGCGTATGTTCATTGTTTTTGCAGCCTGTAAAAAATACCAATAGTCAGTAACACAGTGGCGTAACCGTGGGGAAATTTTTTCCTTGTACAAGTTCACTGTCACTGCACATGCTTTCCAGTCACAGCCAATCATGGTTTCAAGGAACGTTACGACTTAGTAGTGGCTGGCGGCTGTCTCACAAACATGTCGGGGATTTTTCTCGACAATGACTGTGATATTTGATTTCCATAGGAGGTGCATTGCACTGACACACGCACACACTGTTGTGCTTCCTTGAGACTCGTTGCACAGTGCACTGCTAACTTGGTGAGGGGAAAATGGATCATCCAAATTCAATGTGTTAAATTGTCTAAGTAATGTGATTAGGAGGGCCAAGTGTCATTTACAGTACAGCCCAGGGGTCACCTAAAGCAATTGTGTGTTTCTTGGATACTGATGAATGCCATGGGCTACCTACCATTCTTATACACACTTATGAAATAACACATTCGCTCAAAGTACCATAAACATTAATTATGATATTAATAATCTTGGTTTATGTGAAGACACTGACCTTGTTAATGATTTCTCACTGTATATGGGACACATACATTGCAACATTTTCGAACAGTTGTCTCTACAATGTTCCTAGAAAATCCTAATGTCCCACTGATTAGCTGTATTTAGAACAGGCCCGTAGGCTACTCGTGGTCCTTGAGGGCCACCTGTTGTGCGTGGGCACTACGTTGGTGACACTTGGTAAAGATTGATGCTATGGATCAGTGGTAGAGTGGTCATTTCCCAACCCAGGGGTTGATGGTTCGATCCCTGACCATTGTGACCATGTCAAAGTGTCCTTGAGCAAGATACTGAGCGCCCAGTTGCCCCTGATGCTGTGTCATCAGTAGGTGAATATAGTAACAGTGCACAGCGCTTTGAGTACCCAAGGTAGAAAAGCACGATATAAGTGACACCCCATTTACATTTCTGCATGGTCCTAGTGCTTGTTGTGTCCATGTGTTAACTTGATAACCGTAAATCCCATTTTATTGCAGGGGTTACGCTCCAGAACACCTGTGCAATAAGTGAAAAAGATTAAATGATTAACTGGCAACTAATTGAATATACAATTAAATGATAATCATTTAGATACATTTTTCATGTCAAATTGGCAAAATCTCCATCTTCAGCTTTTTATCATTAAATATTCTCCCATTACTGTAGTCCTCCATGCAAGGAGACTGATTATCTTTGTGGTTAAAGAAAATCCGCAATTGACACCCATTCAAATGCATTGGGGGGGGAATTCTTTTACCCAGAATTCTTCCAAAAATGTGAATAAACATTCAATTTACATATGAGGGAAAAACAATCCCCCACCTTAACCCCTAAATTTTTGAAATATTTTTTTTGAATCGGTTAATATGCGAATCTGCGGGTTCCACCCGAGTGTATGTGAGAGATCGACTAAATGCTGTGGAACCTTTAGAGCAGTGGTTCTTAACTTGGGTGATCGAACCCCAGGGGTTCGTTACGTCGGTCTCATGGGTTCAACGGAGCCTCTGCCATGGAGGGTAAGACACACCCGATTCAACATTTCAATTAGTTATGGCGCGCCCACTTGGCCATCACTGGCTGCAGATGATCACATGACATGGCTTGTCCAATCAGTGCTGTGGGAAATTTAGTTCGCTTCGTATTCAACGTGTGACTGTTGTGATAGTAGTTGGTCAATAAAAAAAAAATCCTAATCCCTTGAAATTCTATTAGCTTTTTTCTCTTTTTAATAAATGTTTGTTATATCTTGAATTTGTTTAAAAAATATATTTTTACTCATGAAGGGTTCGGTGGATGTGCATATTAACTGGTTGGGTTCGGTACCTCTAAAACGGTTAAGAACCACGGCTCTAGAGCTTCCCTGAACAACTTAATCGAATACACTACAAAGACAAAAGATTTTACGTTCAAACTGATAGACTTGATTGCTTTTAGCAAATAATCACCATAGGATTTTATGGCTCCAACACATTCCCAAAAAGCTGGGACAGGTGGCAAAAAAGAAGAAGAAAGTTGAGGAATGCTCATCAAACATCTGTTTAGAACATCGCACAGGTGAACAAGCTAGCTGGGAACAGGTGGGTGCCATATATGGAGCTTCACGAGCAAAGTTCACCTCTTTGTGAACAACTACCAGAGAAAATAGTCGAACAGTTCAAGGACAATGTAGAATTGTGAGGCATTTCAGGATTTCATCATCTACGGCCCATAATATCAAAAGATTCAGATAATCTGGATACATTACTGCAAGTAAAAGGCAAGGCCAAAATCCAACATTGAATGCCCGTTGACTTTGATCCCTCAGGCGGCACAGCATCGTAAACCCACATCTACTGTATATGTAAAGGATATCACAGCATGGGTTTAGGAACACTTCAGAAAACCTCTGTTGGTAAATACTGTTTGGCACGATATTCCTAAGTGCAATTTAAAACTACTACACTTATGTCAAACTCAAGGCCAAGGGGCCATATCTGGCCCGTCACATCATATAGGTGGCCCACAAAATCAATTTATATGCATCAACTTCATTTCTTGCTAATATGCCAAAATTGCAAATTGTCTTCATTTTTAATTATGATGACATTTCAAGCATGTTTTGTTTCCAAGCCCCCTTTTAAAATAAAGGTAATATTTGAACAGGTTTTCCTGGCGCCTGAATTCAAAACTATTTATTCACCAGTTTTGTTGGGTATATTAAATATGAGGCGATCCTGCATTTTATGTGGTTTCACAGTCATAAGGCGTAGAAAAAAAAGTAGTGTGTTTCCGGTAACCCGACCCACCAAGAATTTCTACGTCAAAAAAAAACTTTATGGTCGGCATTTTTTTCAAACCGTTTACATCGGTGCAAACACTCGCGATATTCACGTTGAGCGCATGCGTAGTTTGCCCTGTCGTCTGTCAGCAACATTGAAACATGGTGGCGGCCGCGATCTCCGACGACAGTTTAAACCGCGTTTTCTGTGTTAGTCGCATGCTCGCACCGTAATGTTAAGAAAATAGCATCCATTGATATATCGAAAAAATTCAGCGAACTAGTTGATAAACACCACGGGCCGAGTAAAAACCGAGGGCGGCGGCGGCGCGCCCCGGCCCCCCGAGTCCGGAGTGGGGAGAAAAGTAAATAGGTGGCGGTGGAACGGCGGGTTCTAGGTCTTCTTGTTTTATATTTTATGGTTATTTTGTTAAAATTTTTGATGGGGGGGAAAAAAAATTTAAAAAAAAAACTTTGTCCGACCTACCGACCCTATGCCGAAATTTCATGTTACCGGAAACACTACTTTTTTTTCTACGCCTAATGGCCTTCTGAAGGAATTGATAACTACAAAGTGGCCCCCAACTCTACTATGGGTAGCAAAAACACTCAACCACACCCAGAAATGAAGCCAGCTTGTATGGACCAAGGTAATCTAAAATGGACTGATAGAAAGTGGAAAAGTGTTCTATGTCCTGACGAGTCAACATTTCAAGTTATTTTTGAAAATTGAGGAAAAGAGGAAAAGAACCACTGTTATGGACGCAAAAGGCAGCATCTGTGATGTTATGGGGCTGTGTTTGTGGCAATGGCATGGGGAATTTACACCATTGATGCTGAAAGGTACATGCATGTTTTCGAGAAACATACTTCATTTAAGGCAATGTTTTTTTTTTAATGGATGTTCCTGCTTATTTTAGCAAAACAATGCCAAACAACATTCTGCTGTTGTTACAACAGTGCTGCTTTCCAGTAAAAGGAAGTGGTTATAAGACTGACCTGCCTGCAGTCCAGACCTGTCTCCCATTGAAAATCATTGTATTCTGTTGTTTATGTATGTAGCACAATTTCCCAACCTCATTGGAGTTTGGTTTGTACGAAATATTGCCACTTTCCATCCATTTTCTATATACAGTATATCCTTAGTAGCGTTGGTTGCTGTCCCAACTGGAAAGATCACCCGTCACTTGCAGGATTGATTCACTCCGACTGACATATTATTAGGGGTCATGACAAGATTACTTTTTCTTTTTGGCTAACTTGTCTCAAAATAAGCCATTTGAACTAAGAGGGTGTCTATTGTTTTCAGGGTAGGATTTTCATTATGATGTGTATTTTTAATCTCCAAATGGTACATAGAAATGGGATTATATTCTTAGTCTGTGTTTCACTCTGTGGGATTATATGGTTTTAGCCAGTTAATCGTTCAGACACCCCCGCCCCCATGATTCAGTATGTTTTTAGCTAATTTTAATGATGTATTTATTTTTGGGGGGAAATTTATTTTATTAAATTAGTTTGATTGCATCATCCTGTTGTGGTCGAATTGTTATGTGGCGGTTTCATTTTGTGACTTCCTCTGCATGTGCATTCAGCCTGGAACAAACGTGGATATTTCAAAATAAGAAACTTTATCTGTGACAGATAATTTAAAGATAAAAACAAATCAACCTTTTTTGAGTATGTCGTCTGTTCAGATAATCTCAACACATACCACTAGACACCCTAAGGATTACGTTCAATCACTGATCTACAATCTATAGTCCTGTGAGGCAAAGTCTTTGCACGATCACACATAATCTCACAAACACGAAGACAAGCTGACCCTTCTGAGTATGCGCCAATCGATGGTTGTCGAGTGTTTACGAAGAGGACCGGAGGCAGGAGCATTGTAAATGGGCGACTTGGCAAAAAAGGCTTTGAAAAATGCTTCCTGCTGTCGGGGGGACACCCACTATCTTAAAAAAAATGACGTAATCGGTTAAGACATACTTACTTTTACTTACTGCTGCTTCCTTGTTCATCAGCATGGGGCTTCTTTCATTGGCTACAGTTCACAGCCTCAAATTATCTGAGAAGATTCGGCTTGCCCCCATTAACATGAAGAATTTTGGTTGTAAATATTTCACACATTGTTGGATTTGACTCGTTTTGGATCCCATTATCGGGACAAATCCACTCTTAACACTCGTCAGACCAAACGATTACCTTGTAGGACAATCTTACAAGAGGTAAGAGGTCGGGTGTTTGTCGTCATTGGTCAGGAAGGGACAAAAACAGCATATTAATGTGTATTTGGCCATTTGACTTTGGCTCATGGTTGAATTTAATTCTTGACATGTTCTGTTTCCTCTGTCCCTCTAATTTATAGACTTTTTATTTATTTTTATTTTGCATTGATGGTGCTGTGTGTTTGATATTTCCAAGCCAAGGAAATCCGACTGTGCCTTGGCTTGACTGACTTGCTCTCGTAGATGCAATTTGTGTATAAAATATGTGGTCTTATTATTAATTCCCCCAGCCAGTTACAAATGGTAACTATTTCTTTGTACAGTAAGAAATAACCACAACAGAAGTCCAAAGTAATCCACAAAGTCAAAGCCCTCACGTGGTTGCCAAACCTGGACTTGTATCTCCACTTACTTTGGTTCTAAAAACTACCACCTTGCACAATGGAAATAACCATCAAGGCTTGAAATGGTCCGTAAAGGAAGTTGAACTCAGTGTTGTGTGTACTATTAGAACAGAGGCGCATGATTAACTGCCTGAAAGCATGGTAAGGGAAAATTGCTTGGTTGTGTGTCTCCCTCACCCCCATAATGATTGACGTTATCGTATGGCACTTTGCAAGGTACCTCCTTAATTCGACACGGCTTAACGTTTGCTTTTGAAGCATTGTCATTAGCAAAAGCAGATACCGCAGAGTTTGTCTACTGCCCATCTTAGGTTTCAGGCAGGCAGGGCTGAGACCTTGCAAAGTTGTAATAAAGGGAAAAAAAAAGTAAATTTTGCTCAGCTTTGATTTAGAAAGTGGCAGTTTTATGTTTAACGTTTAAGGGCGGTACAAATGAGACAGTTTGTTGCTGCGTTAAGCGACTTAAAAAAAGACTCATAACACTGCCAGTGGACCTCATGTGGACCCATCACAATAATTATAATAACGATATATAATTTGACTTGTTATATGAACAAAATGGGACACAATGTATTTTTTCTGGTCTCGATAATTGACATGCGCGTTTGACCATGATAAATGGTCATTGACATGCATGTTTTTTCACATACGTTCTCAGCAGTCAGTCGCACGGCTTTGTTCCCTCTCCTGTTACCATGCTCGCCGCTGTGCCAAGTTGACACGCGCACATGCACGCTTGGAATGGAAGGACTTTTGAAAACTGTTTTGACCTTTTCAGTTTGGTTCGCTTGTGTCTTGTCAATTCATAGACACGCACGACTCTTGATGTCAATAATGAGGTGTGGCTTTACAATATCTCTGTTGGTAGCCAAGTAGTGTTATAGCATTAGCAACTATGCTTATTGTCTAATAGTTATCCTATTCTGTGCTCTTTTTGTCCTATTTGGCTGTTTGTTTATGCAGTTTCAGTTCTGCAGTTCTTCATTTCGCCTACCAGGAACTTGAAGAGAATGGTACCCGGCACCAGATACGTTTCGGGTACACGAATTTACCGGAAGACCAACATACAGAGTCTGTATCGCTACAATGCATTGAGATTTTGCAAATGCACCATGCTGTTCTGCACATTAATCGTTTTTCTTTGATTGTATAACTCAAAATGTCAAGAGAAGCCAAAATCTAAATCATGACAACATTTTAATGAATTGCTCAGTGCTACGTCAGTGTATGTGCATCATATAAGCCTTATTTAATAACTTGAGCTTTTATTTAGGGTTTATTGTGATAGTTTCTGGGCAAATATATTGTCCGAAACAATTTTTTTTGTCACAGGCTGTCCTCATCTTAGCAAAATTATTTCCTGCATGGTGAATGGAAGAAGGGTATTCACTGTGATAATGATTTGCGAGAAACCGCAAAAATGAGTTTGCGATTGTTGCCAACTTTAAAACTGTAGAAAATTTCATGTCCTGTGCAGATATTTTTGTGAATGTAGATGAGTAATATGTTAACATGCATATACATGACTAGTCATAATTTTGTTTTTATTTTTTTATTACGAGAACAGTAAATCAATTTATAACATGGGGGCTTTGGAAAATGAATGGCCAGACCGTAATCTAAATCTCCCTTCACACAGGAAGTGACAAAGATGTCACTGAAGTGAACCAAGTAGTAGCGATGACAGGCAAAATAAAGTGGTAGTATGCAACGCTGATTGTAATGGAGTGAAACTAATCTCTTCTTTTAGCAGCCGGATTATGGTGGAAGTTTGAAGCACAGCATGTAGGCAGAAAGTTTTTTTTTTTTTTAACTTTGTCTGCAATCATCTGACATTTTCAGCATTATTTTACCACAATGATGGACTCACCACAAGTCCTTCAACATCGTGGTCTGGTTTTAATTTTTTTCCTTTGCTGTTCAATCACACAATGCTGCAACTGAACATGACGCTCTTATATTTAATTCAAAGCATAAAAAGGCTGAAACGTCCTCTTCCGATTCGTACCAACTTAAGTAATGTGATGGCTGAATGCTGACTTGTGGTGGATTGTACTCCAGTAGCGCAATAGCGTGCAAAATTAAACGCTTGTCATTTGCTCAAGAACATTTAGAAAGTGGGAGAAAAAAAAAGATTGCATTTTCTATCAGAGAAATCATGAAGCATCTGTTGGAACGTTCTGATCAGAACTGTGTCACTTTATCTATGCTTCTTTGTACCCCCAGGATTCTGCTCTAGTTTTTGTAAAACAAAATAGGTTACATGCCCTCAGGCCTTTTATTTTTGGCCTCACTATTCTTCTTGACTCTTACTAACATTTAAAATGTACCTATACTCGAACAGGGATTGAGAGATACTTAGGTCTGCTTTTTTATTTCACTGTTGTACAGTGGTGACCCACGACATGATGGCCACTTGCATAATATGACATCCACAGGGATGCCAAATGTTCTAGTTTGGCTGTATTTTGTTATGGGCAGTTGCCATGCGTCTCGCTGTTAAAGGGAAGTTGAAGATGTCGCCAAGGATGGAACGAATTTAAAAGCTGCTAAGGTGGCTCTCACACGGGGCAAAGCAGTGGTGCGAGATACCTTGTCTCCGATTGTGAACATGCATCTAAGATGGACGTGTTAATTTCATTTTTTTTAGAAATGAAATCTGAAGTGGAGGGTGCAAAATAACGTTCACATCGACTCATTCATTCATTCATTCATCTTCCGAACCGCTTCATCCTCACTAGGCCCAAAATGAATGCAAGTAATTTCTCCACAAACAGAACTTTGAAGCTCGGAACTTATCAATACTACAGTCTTGTAGTAATTCAAACCTCTGGGTTAGTTTGGTGCCAGCGATCGCTAACCACCCGTAGCCCATACACCAAAAATTGTCAAAAGATTAGACGTTTTCTGACTTGGTATCATGACAAAAGTGTGTCCAAACATTTGACTAGTAGTGTATCTGATATTGTCTATCATTCAAAGTTTCCAGTATAAGCCCCATTCCTGTGACATGTCAACCTTTACATTAATAATAATAATACATTTTATTTGTAAGCGCCTTTCAAGACACCCAAGGACACTTTACAATCAGACAAAAACAATAAAACACAGTATGTTACAACAAACTGCACAAATAAAATTATAGTAGGCCACGATAACAATTTTGAGTTTTTCATGTCGATATGTCAGTTGAATTGAAACTCTTGTGTCCATTGTTAAAGTTCTATCTGCAATGAGCTGTGTGTTGCCGGGGAGGATGTGAGACTGCAGCTTGATGGGGCTTTTAGAAAATGGCCAGGAGCAGTATCCTTCTGTATTTTTCTCTATAACCCAATCCCTTGTAGCAGCACTCTTCGTGACCTGGTTGCATTTCGGCCACATTTGACATGCATCACTTCCTAAAAGCACTTACACAGACTTTCACCCAACAACCAGGCGGAAGAAGAGGTGCTTTGGTTTATGTCCAGAATCTTGCTATCAGCCGTTGTTTGACACTCGACATTGTATCGAGCACTTCAAATTGTGCGACGATTCTCTGCATCACCTGCCCCGATGTCATTGTAATTTTTACACAACTGGTCACTCTTATTTTCGTTTGACTGTCCATTTCATTTGCACAGCTCCCATTGTTCAGTACTGTAGCACAAAGGATACCCTTACGTTACGTCAAGAATATCTGTGCTTGTGTGTCATATCTGAAATCTTGTGTTTGTTATAGTTGCGTGTTACTGCAATATTGATTTGACTCCGACTACTACTTAACATATTTGGCCAATGAAGAGGATTCTGGTGACACGGGCCTTTGGCCTAATCTACATCAGACTGACCTAATTTAGGTGACTGCTCCGCCTATGCTCACGTCAAACTCGTAGTGCCCCTCCTGCATGTAACCCATCCCTGTGTCATGTTTTCAGTTCAATGTTTGGCTGTTGGCATCAGTTCTCCTGTCAGGATGTACCCTGTGACCTGGTAATGTCATACGGTAATATTGTCTTGAAGCCCGGATGAGCACAGGCAAGTGTGTTTGTCATAAGAGAAGCCACTTCATGTGTATTTTGTACTCTTATCGCCACATCCGCTGAATGTTTTGACAAACGAAAAAGAGAAACGGGAACCGCCTTTCTAAAAAGGAAATGCCTGCTTTGCGATACTCCATCCTCATCAAGACTGTGGCACCTTGTACAAACACATCATTACAGGCCGAATTTGCCATTAGCCGCTGACAGATTTATGGCAAAGATCAGCTGCAATCAGCAACCAGAGTGGTGTAAGGATTTGGGATAAAAGGCGTAGTGTACATTCATTTTTCTCAAACTGGTTGACAATGGCTACGTTTCCATGCTGTCAATATCCGGTTTAAGGTCAGAATTCTGGTTTCTCAAACATTTGGGATTACTCGTTTATATGCGTGAGTGGACATAGTTACTTCCATACACATGGCAGTTGGAATATCTCGATCTAAACATTGTGATGCAAGTAAGCCGTCGATTCCGCTTCTCACTTCATACCGTCAATAAAACACATTTTATTCATGTCATTCAGCACATTCATAAAGCAGTCGGGGTTTTTTTTCCCCTCGCTCCAAAAATGTGGCTCCATGCTTCATCTGAATTTTACCATTTTTCTGTATCTCGAGCATTATTCGAACACAAACTACCACTACAACATGCAGTTAGCCATTAAGCTATGCTCGTAACAAAAAAAAACAAAATCTCTTCCCTAGAGTGTTGTGTTTTGTGGTGTCTGGGCTACAATGTCTTGGCCATGTGCATGAGCAAGATGGCAGCGAGACAGGCGGCACTACGACATGACGTGGCTAACTACACTCCCATGTGGCTATTAGACTTCTATTCTGCTTAGCCATATTGGCTAAAAGATTTCATGACGCAGCGCCAAAGCTGTCAACGTCAACAGTGCACCTCTGCTTACTCGTGATTCTGCACCCACAGATTTGCAGAATTTGACAATCGTTTTTATTGGGCGGGTTCTCCCATTTTTCAAATATTCTAATATCGAATGTGTTTCCCTGGTTGATCAAAATTGCATTTCAATGTGAGTCAATGATACAGTTTCATATTTACTAATAAATTGACAAGTAATCGATTAACTGTTAGACCTCCACTAAGGACAAAAGAGCATCTTGATAAAGCTGTGTTGGGATTGTTTGTGAGTCAGCCGTCATTTGGAATTTCTTTCTTCTATTTACTCAACTACGACCAACTATTATTTTGCTTCCCCATTTTGAATCCACTAACAATATGTACAATGCATTACTGTTATTTGTGCAGCAATGGCAGAATAAATTAACCCCCCCCCCCCCCAAAAAAAACTGGAGT
>CAAKHF010016955.1:15394-27160 GCA_901007745.1 Hippocampus kuda
GGAGTAACTTTAGGTCAGTGTTTTTTCTCCTTGTGACCAAAGGCTTAGGTTGAGGTTCCGACTCTGCTTGTTCCCTTGCATTAATTTAATCTGGCCCTGTCCTTCTTGAGTCTTCTGGCCCGATCCTCTTTTGCATCAGAGCCGGTTATTGCATACGCCTTATGTCATCATTGTTTAGGCTCTGGTGCAACCTCAAATGTATGCCTGCACACCACCCGTTTGAGAAAATACATCTGGAAAACATTGTCGTTACTACTGCTTCTAGAGTGTGAGGATTCTGCGCCTTACACCTCAGATACCTTGTTTGCTTCTACAGGGATTAAAGACATCCGAAGCCATGATGGAATTCAATCATTCGAAAACAGGCGCACGCGCTTTGATTGTGAAGTCCATTAATTTGTGTCAAATTGTCAAATCATTCCCGCAGTTACACACGCTGCTATCGTACTTGGTCAGAATAATACCGTCCTCAGAGCTGCAACATATGGAATCTTTTATTTTGTAGGCGCTGTGGGAAGTGTAAAGTGAATCTATGCAATGTCTTTCGATTACAATTCACCCAATTGGCAGGCAGAAGGGGACACAAGCTGCAGGTTTGACAAGAAAACACTTCACTTTTTTGCTAACTTGGCTAGAAGCTCAGATGAATTTGAGTCTACAATTATGGGAACGTTTTTTGTGGCGAAAGGTGCCGCATTCCGAAACATCGACATTGGGCATGACTTGAGAAATGTGCGGAAAAAGTGATGAAATCATTCGGCGAATCAGCATGTAGTCTTGATTCTGCAAATCAGTGGGCAGGATACAGTCAGGTGACTCAGCCAAGGGAAGCACCATTTTTTTGTTGTTTCAAACATCCCAACACATGACTTTCGCAATTCCACAACCAAGACCACCACGATAGCAAAGATAAGTCAAGCTGAGTAACACTCACGCAAACCTCGCGAAGTTGACAAACACGCAGTAAACCATTGATGAAGCAAGTAAACATTGGCGAGACATCTCTCACCCCACAATTACATAGATGACTTTGTTTGTCGGATGTTCGATATTCCCTTGTTTAGGGCTGTTCACAAAATTATATATGGGCGCCATCTGGCACAAATCACCTTATCAATTTTTTTTAAATTCCGATGTAGTAGTTGGCAGTGGTAAAATACTATATATTGGCTGCTCAGAATATGATGTGTCATTATGGATTAATAGAAGACATTTAAGTCAACAAAAGTCAATGAAAACACGCTTTATAGCCTGAACTTAATTAGAATTTTTGCTTTGTTAAATATTGCCGCAGAATATCGTTGTACAACGTTCTGCAGAAAAAGCATGAAGCGATTTAAACGAGCTGTCATTCAAAAATACTGTCAATCCGTAATTGTTCTGTGAAGCAAGTGCAAATTTACAGTATTTCATTTTTTTTGTAGAATATCGTCGTGTGTTTTTTTTAAATATGTTTCGCCCAGATTTCCCACCCCAAGTCATGACGATTCCATATCCAATATACGCAGCCTGTCTTTGCACCCATAGCTTATCTATGAACTACAAAGCTGAACTTGCCTTCAAACTGCAGGGTTTACATTTATCTCTGATCATAATGATATTTACATGGTGTGTTTTGTCATATTGAGAAATACCAACATGCGCCTGTGTTCCTGGCACTTACTCCCTGTTCGTTACTATGCAGTGCATGAGATGTCGTTACTGATAGGAGTGGCTGGAAAATGTGAAGTCTGCTTCCCTCCCTCGCCTCTTTCTGCCCCCCACCCCCACCCTCCCCCTCTACCTCTAAAAATAGCCGGCAGAGAGAGAAGGCAGTGAAGTCAATGCTCTTTCTATTGGGCTGCTACAGTATTGGCCTCAACACCACACGTCCTCCCTCAGTCATGCTGTGATGCTGATATTAATCATTTCACAATGAACCATTTCATCATTTTGAGACGAGAATAATACACATTTGACTTTACACCAATGTGATTGCCTGAATTGCATCCGCAGATACAGTATTTTGCATTTTATGCAAAATTGGTGATGGGTCGTAATTTGCCAATCCATCAATGATGTCATTGATTGGCTCCGCAAAATAAGACGTTACAGCCAACACACTCTTGTTCACTCCACGGATGTTTTTGTGCTGCCATCGCACCGGGTTGTTCCCTCCAGGATACAGTGTTTCTTTAGAATGCGTAAACGCTACCCTGGAAAACAGTCCAGAGCAAAATAGAGTTAAGATAAGATACTATGTTTTTGGAGGGGTGAGGGTGGGGTGTTCTCCAAAGAGCTTCAAGTTTTTGTGGGTGTCTTGAGTGGACTAGGCTGCTTTTAAAAAATGTACTTTTTTATCATGTTATCCCCGAATTAATTGCCAACCTGGTCCAACTTCAATGAGCAAAGTGAATTCACAGTTTGTTCTGCACCAGTTGCCCTTGCCATGACTGAAAACCATAATTTTATCGGAGTTGCCACTGAGTTTGTATTGTACTTTTTAATAGGACTTGTATGTATGGAAAGGGAAAGTATCGATGCTAAGAGCCTCAACCCGAGGATTGGGGTCAGCTGGATAGCCAATGATTTTCAGATCATCAGCAGGTTTTGTCTTAAACGGATTTGGCTCGAGGAGCTGAATCAACTGTGTCCCAGGATTACAGGAATGACATTGGAGGAGAGTTGAGAGTCTCGAGGCCAGAGCGGCAACATTTTCATCAGCTGCCTCTCATCCATCGGGCACCTGTGTTTTACCTGTAGTGCTGCCAACGCCAACGTGTTGTGGTCTAGCCGTCTGCTTTCTGAATAGCTGGAACCTACTCTGGTTTTGGTGACTTTGGCTTGGGTAAAGTTTTGTCCCCTTTTTTGTTGTCTTTTTTGAATTACTTCTGATTGTCTTAGTATTAATGGCTCTCAACTGTTTCGTGTTTCGCTGTTATAAGGACAAACGCATTCAATGTAATTCTCAAAATTGTTAAACTGGGAGTGTTTGCCAACTGCTTGTTGCTAGGTAACAGATTCAAGATGGAAAGAGAAATGTTGAGTCGTCTTGAAGTTGTTTGCTTATTGTGAGTCTCTGCAACTTTGGTCTCTTTCATCCTCCCATGAAATTGCAGGACGTTTTTATTTATTATTCCAGTAGTGTTACTCTACATCCATGCTGCAACTTAACTCATTCACTCCCAAAGACGTTTTTAAACGTCTTTTCAGACTTGGTTTGGATTTGGCTGGTACTGAATGAGTTAAAGAAGTTCCTACCTTTTCGATAACAACGAATGCTATTTTGTCACCCTTAGATCAGAAAGAGTCGAGGCGGCGGAGCGAAGCTCACTATTAGCAGAGAAAAATGAGTGAACTGGATCAGCTACGCCAGGAGGCTGAGCAGCTCAAGAACCAGATCCGAGTAAGTCAGCTTCTGCCCTCAAGTTTTTGTTTTCAGTTTATTTTTCAAAAGCTTTTGCCTTTTGATGTTTTTCACTCTTCAAAGTAGAATTAAAAACTGTTGAATTTACTTTGCCGTAATTTCCAGACTGACACCTTTTTCACGCGCTTGAAACTCTACGTCTTAAACAACTGCCAAGCCCTTGGTAGTGCGCGTTCACAAGACCAAAGGTGTCCCAATCCTCAGAAGGCTTGGTGTTACATCCGGAAGTGTCGACAGCTCCGAGATAGAGCCCGAGTGTGAACAAGGTGCCGCCTGATGTGAGCCCAAGCCCTCCATGTCACGTCACAAAAGCGAAAAGAAAAAGTCCCAGATATGAGTTGACCATATCCGATGTTTACTGACGGTGCCCGAAGCAAAACAATTGGGAAATAGCGCTGTTACGGAAAGACTTGCTTTGGAAAATATTTCTTGCCATTTTGGAAATCCACTTTGATATATGTCATGACATTGGGTTTTATTTAGAGTCATTTCCTTGTTCTTTGCCCTGACCCACTGGGACGTTACGATTTTGACGAGCAGCGAAAATTATAACAGCTGAAACTGTTGTCCAAGTGAGGATACCTGTCTTTACACACCCCAAAAAAATCAATTTAAGAACACGTCAAGTCTCCATCTGTCTACTATATGGATAATTCTTCATTTTTTTTAAGCATTGGACGACCAGCAAATCTGTGGAGTGCATAAGACATGAATACAGAGCTTTTGAAGGGCGATTTTGAGAGGAGTGTAACATAAATGATGCATGTTTGTTAAAAGGGGAAAAAACTTTTTATATTTTATTTAATTCGTGTGTAACATGGACACCCTGGATTTATTGCAAAGTGTGGCCTGAACACTGTATTTAAAAAACAAAAATTATTTTTTTCCCCAATTCATTGGGTGCATCTTATATTCAGGTGCGCTCAATAGTTCGGAAATTACAGTACACAAAAACTTGTAGCATGGGTTACAATTATAGAAACAACTGTCCTACTTAATTCAAATCTAATTGGACTGTTATGTTTCAGGATGCCAGGAAAGCCTGTGCTGATGCCACCCTGTCCCAGGTAATTAAATGGCTTCTTAAATTGCTGTGTACAACTGGAGTCAAGATTCCCATATTTTTTTCGTTGTACTAAATTCCATTTACATGCTTTTACCACTGAAACAGTTTTTGATTTTTGCGGTTATGGTCATATGTTGCCTCTTACTGCATTCTGTCCTCTTAATCCCGTTTAGATTACAGCTAACATTGACCCCGTTGGCCGAATTCAGATGCGCACTCGCCGGACACTGAGGGGGCATCTGGCTAAAATCTATGCCATGCACTGGGGCACTGATTCAAGGTACTCCATTCAGCTGCAGTCAGTCCATTAACTAAATATTTCATGCCATCGACCCACCCCCTTTAGTAAATGCAGGAAATGGATATAAAAGCTTGCTTGAGTGTCTTTGTGCTGGGTGTTTCTCCGCAGGGCCCTTGTCGAGTCCTGGAATTACACAATAGCTCTATCTTGCAAGCAGAAGCTCCTCTATTTTTAACATCTGCCTAAAGCCATTGTCGATGAGATTAACATAAACCTAGTGTTCTAATACGTCAACTGTAGTGTATTTCGACAGTAGAATCAATGGCGTTTTTGTTGGAACATTTATTGGACATCCATAAATCACGCCCTTCTATAAAGTGTGTCTTCTGTTGTTGAGCCATGTGGGTTGGGAAAACGGTGGTTGAGCAGTATTTCTTACTTTAAAAAAAAATTGCACGGTTGTTTCACGTCCCCAATTCAGCAAATGAACTCAATACTGTTGCCCCACCACTGCAGCAGTCAGAATCCCACAAAAAGTGTGCAACTTCCTACCAGCTGTCAGCTTTCTTATTCAACCTTCTGTTTGATTTGCCATTGGGCTTTGGTATTTGAGACAACCAGCTGAGATTTAGCCTCCCAGAAAAAGGGGTCACATGTTTTGACTCAGCATCTCGGCTGTGTCTCCTCCTTTTAAGTCCCATTGACACAAGATGATGAACTCGGTTGTCCGCTCATGTTAACCCGGCAAACATCAAACAAAATTAGCATAAAATTGTTGTTCATCATTAAAGCACAGTTGCAGTACAATGTGGATGGTTGGCAAACGCTATGACACTGCAGTGTACTACAGTACTTGCTGGAATACATATAGCCACGGCTTGTTGAAGTGCAGCTATGGTGAGTCATATTTTTAAATATTTTGCTCCGTGAAAATGTCTTCATCTAGGCCTCTCAGTATTTCAACTTATCGTCAATAAGAAAAAGTCGACGCGATTTATTTAGTTATTTATTTTTGTGGCACTAAATAACTTAATTTGCATGCGTGTTTGTTTACATACATCAGTATTAACTGGCGATGCTTCCCCCCACTCCGTCTGTTAACTAATTTGTTCGCGGGAGTCGGCAGTCATAAGCGCGCACGCACACACTTCTGCGATGCTCCTTTTGTACTATTTCAATGCTGTTGTTTTTACATACACAATATATATGTAAAACACAAGTGGGGGGGTGATAAAATGCTACCAACTTTATTATTATGTACTATACGCATAAGAGCTTTTGAGATTGCTCATTGCTTACCGTCTGAAGTGACAAGAGTTCAGAAAGTAGCAAAACATGCAAATGTACATTGACCACTTTTTTATGTTGTCTTCCAACTCCACGACATTAAAGAGGCGGGATTGAAATGTTTTATTCTTTCAATCTGCAACAACGGATATGTTTCCAGTGTACAAACAACGCAGGAAATTATCGGTTGAAATTTCTCAAATCGTGCATCACTCAAGTGAACCTTCAGCTACTGGGCAACCTGCTATCTGAACTGAGCCACAGCCGCCCAGCAGGACCAGTATGTTGCTGAGGCCCAGCCAGGAGCTGGTGACAGCTGATGACTTGCTGGTGTCACCAGCTACCAGGCAACAACAACGCTGGGCGGATTTGATGGATTTGACTCAGTTGGTAGGGTGGGTTGACATGTAACCGAAGTCTCAACTGCTTGAATCTTGGCTGCTTTTGCTGCTGCTGTGGTTTTGCTTCTGCTGGTGACACCAGCAAGGAACCACAATGAAACCATGTTGGTTTTCTTCTTAGCAGAGCCGTTTTTTCCAAGACTTGACACTCTTTTTATGGGTTAATAAAAGTGATAGAGCGCAAAATCCTGTATGGAGCACCACACAACGTGATACAACCTAGCAACATTTCACATCGCAAGTCTATTCATTAAGGTCGCCCAATGTGCGGAAATAATTGGTCGGTAGGGTCCATGTCAAATTAGATTGTGTAGGGTGGCCCAAATTTTTTGCGAAATAAACATTTTTGCCCACTCAGTTACTCCAGTCATCCATATTGCATAAAAATCTAAACCATTGCATACAAATAAACATCTTGGTTGAATTTATTTCTTTTAAAAATGTTAAACATATATATTTTTTTTAATTCTGTTGTTCTTCCCCAATTGGCCTTTGAAGCAACATGTCTTTGTTGACTGCCACCATCCTTTTCTGTATTAATAAAAAGTCATACAATGTATGGGGAGCCACAAAACTTGACCGTGGCTGCTTAGTAGTTAATATTGGTGGTAGCCTACAAATCACATCGCCTTGTAATGCATCACTCGCTACACAACCATTGTCATGGTTGAGTGGTTAACTTTTTTTCATGTAAACCGTTCAATCGGAATGGCCAGTCTGCATCCGGTCTGTGCAAACTCTGTCTTGACGTAAACACGTAGTGACATCATTGTGTCAGGCTGCGCCCAGTCTGTGTAAGCTCTGTCTTGACATAAATGCGTCGTGATGCCGTCGTTTATGCACTCGAAGAATGGCAGCATCCTACCAGAGCTTGTCTGGGACAGGAGAACTTGTTTTAAACTGCTTGTAACCTTTTTTTTTTTTTTTTTTTAAATCAATTGGCTGCATTTGTAATAGTGTTCAAATAATCCCAACTATTGCGCTAAATTGCAGAACGAAATCCATCTTGATAAATCGTGATGTTTACATCGATTTGTGTGTGTCACACATCTATAAAACTTCTGTTTTGATTAATATTGTGATGTATGTAAATGGCAGATTGGAAAAGATCACATCAGATGTAATCAATTGACCAAAGCTCTTCAGTTGGAATGATTTCAACCGGAATGTCAAAAATGTAAACCCACCAATTGTTGATCATGTTCCTGCTGGAGTGTGCTGCTCTGTGTGTGTCATAGTAGTTAAGATTAGCAGGCTCCCAGTGGGCCTCACTGTGCTTTGCTCACTGCTCTCCCTGCTCCTTTGTGTGTTGGAGCTGTCGCTGTAGTTACTTGTTGGATTCACCTGCATAGCATGCATAGCCAAGCTCAGCTCCAGTCACCCTGAGCATTTTATTTTTGTTGAAAAAATTTAAATTAATGAAATCTGCTTTATCGTCGCCTATTATAAAGAATTCTGCTTTATAATTAAATTATTATTTTTTTAATTCATGAAAAAATAATTTAAACTCTTGATTTTCTTTTTTTTACATCATTAGGCTTTTGGTCAGCGCCTCCCAGGATGGAAAACTTATTATTTGGGACAGCTACACCACGAACAAGGTAATTACATTAACAGTATATTCATGACCTACGTTCTGTCGGAATCAAATAAGCCATAAGCCATAAGGGGTGTTCACACGGCACACATTTGCATCGGTGCTGCACCGATGTATTTTGTTGCGATATATCTTACACCGGTGTAAATTTTGTGGGGCGTTCACACGTATACAGCTGCTTACTGAAGAGAAGCGTGTTAAGCCCGGTGCAGCCCCACTTGCGTTCACACGGCAGTTTCTGCGGCTGTGCAATACGTTAGTAATAGTACGGAAATAAAACATGCGCATGCGTAAAGTGTACTTCCTTTTCCATGCCTTGCTTGTGACATATCGAAAAACCATGGTTTATACCTCTCCAGACAAATCAACGCTGTTGTCTATCAGACACCGTAAAAGGATGAGAGAGAGAAAGGAAAGATGCCCAGTATGCAAGTTATGCAATACCTGTATGTAATCAACTCTTCTCACGCGTAGTGAGTCTACCCCTGTAGCGTTCACACGTCTCAATTTATATCGGTGCTGCCCCGCAAACTAGCATTTACTCCAGAGTAAATTTTTAAACCACCTCCTGAGCAGGGTTAAATTTGCTCCGGTTTAAGCTGTTTTCAGGGGCGACACCGGTATAACTTTGTACGTGTGAACGCCCTCCACTCCCGGTGCTACACCGGAGTAAAAGTTACCGTGTGAACACCCCTATAGAGAAGAGGTCTTTTTCCATCACAAATTTTGAAAAGGCGTGTTTGTCACATTTTTAACATAAATTTCCCTGTGTAAAAGGTGTTACAAAAGGTATTCAAATTATAAGGGAATACGCATCTCTGTGAAGCGCAAACTGATGGGGAACATGACAGCGACCGTCATTGATAAGCTATTGGATGCCCATTAAACATTTGGGACTCGTATCTACCAGTCAGCCACCAATTTAGAATGACTGTAATGTAAGGCATACGCCCAAGTTATGGTTGTCTGCAATTATTCTTTGTCCACGAGGAGAAAAAAAAATTGTATTGTCCCCTCAAAGCTATAAAGATATGTCACTGTATGCTGTTTATTATACTCAATATTTTCCTGCTCTTCAGGTCCATGCCATCCCGCTGCGCTCCTCTTGGGTGATGACATGCGCTTATGCCCCTTCCGGTAACTATGTCGCATGTGGCGGCTTGGACAACATCTGCTCCATCTACAACCTGAAGACCCGTGAGGGAAATGTGCGTGTTAGCCGTGAGCTGGCTGGACACACAGGTAGGCTGGACAAGCACATTCATTTGCTTAATCTCCACTCCCCACAACCTTGAAAAACGAGAAAAGATTTACTGTTGTTTACATAGTCAGAATTCCTCTTAAATACTTGTGAGGGATCCGTAGACCCACTTAATTAAAAGAAGTCAAGGGTAGAGAGGAAAGAAGTACTATGCCTGACACATCCTGTGCACCTTTTGTCTTTATTTGCATTTTGACCAAGCTTTCAGTTGTAATTAAGCCCAGTTGGATGATTTTCCTGTCAGATATTCCTGTCACAAGGTCTGTGAGTGTGTTTTCCGAAAGTATAATATATTGTTGTGTTATAGCCTTTCTTTTAACAAATGAAAGTTTTGTTCTTGAAGGCAAGTATTCATCTGATCTGTGTCACATGGCACAGGAAGTGTGTCAGCATTTAAGTTCTTGTTCCTTCACCATAGGGAGGGGCGCACACATTGACTAACATGAGACGAATAAAGGATCCAAGTAATAAAGTGAACATTTTTATTGCTGAATCATTATGAATATTGACATTTGTCAGATTAATTCCGCATCTTTTATGGGGTTTTGGTTTTGATGATAATGCCGTCTTCCTGGTGTGGTGATGTCACGGAACTGTATTATTAATTTTTTTTAATGGAAAATTTTCAAGAGACTTCTATCAGAAATTAATATTTGATATTGATGCTGTTGCTAACAGGCTACCTGTCCTGCTGTCGCTTCCTGGATGACAACCAGATTGTCACCAGCTCTGGAGACACCACCTGGTGAGTTGTTGCACTGCACCCAATGCAGTTCACCTTAGTATCTTCTGCCTCAAATATGGTATGACATGTGTTGACTCACCATCTTGGCTAATTTCAGAATATATATTTTTCTGTAAACCAATATTATTGTCAAGGCCTAAAAATCTAAATGTGTAGGTTAATGTTGCACTCAGAATACACATTCCTAAACCTTATTAGCAAGCTTTCTTTTGCCTTTTTGCAGCCGATGTGATGGACTCGCTCGTTTTCCTCTAGATCGCTTTATTTGAATTTTGTCCCACTCGCTTCATTTCAGTGCTCTGTGGGACATTGAGACTGGACAGCAGACAACTACGTTCGCTGGCCACACTGGTGATGTCATGAGTCTCTCTTTGGCACCTGACACGAGGCTGTTTGTGTCTGGGGCCTGTGATGCCTCAGCCAAACTCTGGGACATCAGAGAAGGAATGTGCCGGCAGACTTTCACCGGCCATGAGTCGGACATCAATGCCATTTGCGTAAGGCTTCTGACACTCATATATAAGTCAAATACTAAAGATTGCCATGATAAGTTGGCTTTGCCTTTTGTGAAAAGTATTTGAATTGCGTTATGCGTAGTTGTTGAGTCATTTGCACCTTTGCAGCAACTAACAAAGGATGGAGATAAGTTAATTGGTTAGCTACCCCAGAAATGTTACCATGATGAGAGGTTAATTTTGGTCCCTTTTAACTGCTATTTTAACTATTAAAAAAAAAACTAGTTGCTAGTTAATATTTAATTGTTATAATACAAGGGCAGCTGCACACAGAGCGATACAGCAGAACTCCACTGAACACCCGCGCAGTCTCGACCACTCGCTTTGCGATGATTCAATATTTGAATCGCAGTTGCGCATCGTGACAAGGTTGCAAATTACAAATAAACCAATCGCTTTAAAAAAAAACACCAGCCCCACCTTTCACTATATCTCCATTTTTTTGTATTTGTCACCCAGACCCTCTTTCTGAAGCAAACTCCCTGCTGAAAAAAAACCACAGCATAGACCAGCATAGTTGGGGTTTTTTTGTTTTTTGGTTCTGGTGTCACCAGCAAGAGCAAAACGGCAGCAGCAGATAATAATTGCCAAAATATCCAGAAGCTTTTTGAAATTAGAGACAGTTGTTATAATCTAAGAGGTATTAATCAATACAAAAAATCCAGAACAAGAACAAACATTAAGCAAAGGTGTGTATCAGTAATAGGAGTCAATCTGTGGAATAAGCTTGAGTCTGATCTGAAAATGAGTAAATCTCTAGACGAGTTCAAAAACAAATTTAAAAGATTAGTACAAAAAAACTACATAAATCAAAGTTAAGAAGATAAATTTTATATACCGGTACTTAAAACACATAGAAAAATAATGGTTTGTTCTTGTTTTGGATTTTTGAACAACTTATTGAATGTATTTAAGAAATGCAGTATGTATAAGGATATGAGATATTTGATATAAAAAGTAGAAATTATAATTATACATAAACAAACCGAAAGGTGTATAAATAGATAAGTATTGTACACATAAGGGTAAAAGTATTGGATGTTATGTAGTCTTTTTCCTTTTCTTTGGTATTGAAAAATAATCAATACTCATTATTGCACAACAAGGGGTAGGACTTGATAAGTGTATACTTCTCCCTACTCCTTTGAACATATAAACTGAGATGATGTTTGCATTACTAACTTTTATATTTCCTTTTATAATTTTGTTTACATTTTTTGTTAATCTGTTATTGTATATGTTCAATA